>MJUU01056137.1:38171-55343 GCA_002080025.1 Modiolus philippinarum
CTATATATTTGTACACATTTTGACCTTGACCTTGCCCTGAGGGTAATGTTTTTAAAAACTTTAACTTGCTTCTAGAATTAAGTTGTTTAGTGGTAGGGTGTTCATATTTGGTATGTGAAGTTCTTTTGATGAGAGCTTTCTAATGGTACCATATTTGTACACATTTTGACCTTGACCTTGCCCTGAGGGTAATTTTTTAAAAACTTTAACTTTGCTTCTAGAATGAAGTTGTTTAGTGGTTGGGTGTTCATATTTGGTATGTGACGTTCTTTTGATGAGAGCTTTCTATATATTTGTACACATTTTGACCTTGACCTTGCCCTGAGGGTAATGTTTTTAAAAACTTTAACTTGCTTCTAGAATTAAGTTGTTTAGTGGTAGGGTGTTCATATTTGGTATGTGACGTTCTTTTGATGAGAGCTTTCAAATGGTACCATATTTGTAGACATTTTGACCTTGACCTTGCCCTAAGGGCAATTTTTTAAAAACTGTAACTTTGCTACTAGAATTAAGTTGGATAGTGATAGGATGTTATACTTGATATGTGACTTTCTTGTGAAGAAAGCTTTCTATTACTTTCGAATTTATTGTGCATTGAGGTTACTGAAATCCCCGGCGAGCTATTTTGTCTTCTGACAACTCCTGTTACGGTTTAAGGATATAATTTTGTATGAGGTTACTTTGGAGCATTATTGACCATCTCCAAAACAGTTTTAAAAATTTACATAAATGTGAAGCAAGAAGGAGGCTAACGAAGGTTTCAAGAAATTGGCCTTTTTTCAATTCAAATCGACCAAAATTAACCCAATTTGGTCATTTTCAGCCTCACTTTTTAGAAAAAGCACCAACTGCATATACTTGTTAGGACTATTAGTAGTAGAATGTGGACGTCTCGACTACTTTTCCATAGTGCATTCTTTGTAAAATATCTTTATGGCTGCTTTGATTTTCCCTCCGATTGGGAGGGACTTTTTGACTAATTGTCGAGGTGTTTTTGTGCCAGTGCTGATCTACTTTTGTGTGTCACTGACCTTTGGTCTCAATCCTTGTCTCGTCAAAAGCTTTGGTCTCGCCCTGTCTAAGCTGCTTTCATAGGTCACCTCTTTGGCTTTGGTCTCATCCTAACACTAACCCTAACCTTTTCTGTTGAAGTCTTGTTAGATAATCAGTAATGTTGTATTTGTTCAGATATACTATGACTTACACTAACCCACCCAACCTTAACCATTATCTGACCCTAGTCAATTTTCTGTCTTCATTATGTCATGTTCTCTAAGCCATACCTTAACCTCTGTGTTTCCCAATTTTTTATTGTCTTTTGTTCTAAGTTTCCACTCTTACCCTAGTCATTTGCTGTTTGTCAGCATTATGTCGTGTTCTCTTGCCTAACCTTAAGGATGTATTCTACTGATGTTTGAGTCTCGTTGAAATCTCGATTGGAATTAATTTTGAAATGATTTAAATTTTATGTACAATAGCAATGAATTAACAAAATTTATGTTAATCTTTAAATTGTGTCAAAAAATTATTCATTTTTATCAAGTAGTTTCAGAGTAATCTCAAACAGAAGATTAATTCCCTAATTGGCTGTTGGAAATATGTCAAATTTTCACAAAATAGGGGTTGGGTTAGAAAAAGCCATTTAATGAAAAAAATATGCGCGTAGGATTTATTTTTGCTTTTTAAAAAATAGTGTTATTTATTTTTGCAATAAAAAATCACCAAAGAAATGAAGTTTAAACCATTAGCTGTTTAAAAAATTTAGAAAATCTACATTTTTAGGAAAATAAAATGCTGAAATTGCCCCTAGAAAGCATGAAAATGCAAAACTTTCTTATATATGAAAAAGAAAGGAAATGGGGTAAATGTCAACACCAACATATGATTTTTGGGAGCTTAATTTGTTCATTCCTTCTATTTACAGCATTTCAGAAAGTATGAGAATACTCTTAGCTAGATTTTTTCAATGAAAATAGTCCAAAAATAGGCAAAAATGCCTAAAAATGAGCAAAAGTGGTAGCAAAATAATTTGCACAGCAACATATGAATTTTTTCTTTATATATTGAATTTATAGTAAGAACATTGCAAAAATCAAGGTTTGTAAAAAAGTTAAATACTTTAAATTTTGGCTCCTCAAAAGAGTACATCCTTAACTATTTCCCTTGCATTGTTTCTGTAATCAAGTGACCTATCTCTAGCCCTTTCTATTTTTCCCTATTTCTTTGCTGTCTTTTGTTCTTACTTTTAACCTAAACATAATCATTGCCTGCAAATCTTTGATTTTTTGTGTATCTTACCCTAACTCATCCCTTTGTACTTTCAAACCTGTTGTTTTCTATTAATCTTTAGTAGTTCTATGCTCTTGTTTGTCAGTAGTGTCTTGGTTTTATTTTTGAAAACTAACTGGTTAAGGGTGTTTACCCTTTCTTTTTAGGCAATGAAAGAAACAACAGAATATTAAGGTATATACATTTTATTATCTCCATCATTAGATAGACATGGGTCAGAGTGCCGCATGCTATCTTTACAGTGTTTAAAATCCATAAGGTAATGTACAATAATCAGTCATGATGATTCTTTTGTCAAACGGTAGTCTGTAATCTTTATTTTGATGAATGGATAGTAGTCTTTTTCTGGTCTCTAATTATTTTAAAATCATCGGTAACGGTCTTCACATCGTCTCTTTTATTAGTGACTATATTTTGTATCGTATCTAAGTTGATGGTCAGAGAGTACATGTAGTTAAGGCTGATTCCTCGCACTTTACATCTGGTGGTTTTTATGCTCTTATCAGGTCTGACTAATTTGTAAGCGTAGTTTTTGGGTCCTCCAGTCAAAAACTCTGTATTTTGTTATCTGGTACTTCATCCGAAAGATCTCCTTAGTAGTTTCCTAATTCGGGTTTCCACTCTCCAGGTTGAGATGTATAAACAATAAAATCGGTGTCCAATTTCTTCAAATAATACAGTTTTAAACGGGCTTAAGCGGTTGTATAAGCAGCAATGACGACATTAGTACGCCCGAAGTCTTCCACAAACTCTTCTTTATAATGGTATCTAAGTTCCAACATCTCATTATTGACGGGATAAACACTCATGACGATACTTTGGTCACTAGTAAACAAATTGAAATAGTCTACTGGTTCACACACATATTTGATTTTGGGTAAGCTGCTTCTTTGTCAGATTTTTTCCCAAAGCTATTAAGCATTAGTTTAGCTAATGATCTCAATCCAGGAATGTTCTTGATGTTATTATAGTCTAGGAGTATACCCTCCTTTTCATGGTAGTTTCGAATATACTCCCACTTGTTATATTCGGTGTCACACCACTCGGGCCATCCACTAGTTACCTGTTTCATCAAGTGTTGCTATATTCGGTGAAAAGTCCTTTTGTCTTTACAGACCTATGAATAGAGAACTTAAGTCTGCTTCAAAGACTAGAGACCTCAAGTGACCAAATGGCAAGTACATTAATTACCCATCACTAACTAATATTCATAACTAATTATATTGTCCACGACTAAATATTACCTTATAACTAAATCATGTCCTTTTGTCTTCACAAATGTATTCCTGTGAACACTGTAAACCAACTTATTTTTGCGGATACTTTGTTTCCTGTTTTGTCCCTTCAGGTAAAGTTCGCGGAGATGAATTTTCGCGCTTTTCTGTTTCTGTTTATGCATTAAAATAATGATAAGAACTATTAGCGACGATTTTTTTTCGCGATATTTTCACTCACGCGAAAGTCGCGAAAATAAGTTTGTTTAAGTATTGTCTGAAACTTTTCCCAAGAAAAGTCAACTATTAGAACACTACCACCTGAATAGTCACCATAATACGTTTACATGTGGTGTATGCCTGAAGCATTTTACAAGAAAAGACAATCGAGACCGTCACGAAAGGAAACATACTGATGATAGTTACTTCCCCTGCAATGAGTGTGAGTTATTATATAGAAACAAAGATAGTCTGTTATGAACACCAGAATGAAAAACTCCAGATAGGAGCTGGATTACCTCGTCAACCTATTGATCTTAGTCAACCTAATCAACATTACATCATTGAAAAGGGTAAAGGTACCAGAATGCCTCGTTTTAATACAGAATCCAATGAATACCATGTCACGTTCAAAGATTTACATGTCGACACTATTCCAAAAATTTTAAAAACACTAAAGATATTGTTCGACTCTGTTATATCAGACTTGACTAGCGGGAATGAAAGAAGATTTAGTTCAAGTGACCCTTGAATGTCCCGATTTAGATTTCCCGGTAAAACTGCCCTTCATGAAAGTAAGTCAACTGACAGATGAACCCATACTGTCCGAAGTAGAAAAGGTGCTTCAGTCAAATGAACAATTTACCTTAGACCAGGATGTTAAGCTAAATGTAACCCATATTCCAAATACATCGGCAAACGAATACCAAATCAAGAACGAGGAAAGGTGAAATTCTAAAATCATAAATCCAAATTCAAAGGCAACTCACAGTAACATTAAGACAGTATGACAAAGACAAAACAAATAAACAAAAAATTAACAAGAACGCCACAAAACTAAAGCACTAGAAGTGTGAACCCCTATAAAAACTGAGGTATCATCAGCATGATCTGCTCCACACGTGGCACCCGTCACACTGCCGGTGAAAAGTCCGGTTTTGTCACAGTCGGTGTTAGTCAGTCCGGTAACAAGCTCTGGATCTACCCAAAGATATATGTTCTCATTTGTGAAACAGAAACATTGTAATGGCCTGTCAAATCGTGGTGACGATCGTAAAACTTCTGTAGTGACAATTGCAACAGTGACTGAACATACCCTTGATGTATAATTTTTGAGACAGTAATTTAGCTCTGTTGACAAAATCGCTGCACAAACTACAGACTCCAAATGGTGGAGTTGGAAAAAAGTGTGATTACTTGGACATCGAGAAATTCTTAAAAGATAAACAATGAATCATTCAGATTCAAAACAATGATGATCTCTGCCTAGCACGAGCAATTGTTACGGCCTTAGCGAAAATCGACGGACATCACCAGTAGAATAGTATCAGGCAAAGACGAACAATTCAGAAAGAGTTGGCCGTTGAATTACACGAAAAAGCCGGAGTACCGTTGATGAAATGTGGAATCGACCAAGTCGAACAGTTCCAGAATTTTCTAACAGATTACCAAATACATGTAGTTGCCAAGGAATATTTTAATGGTATTATTTACCATGGACCCTCAACCGAGAAGAAAATATATTTGTATTGTCATGATGATCGTTATTACGTTATGAACAGTATGGCTGCTTTTAAGCTCACTTGGCTATGCCAGGGTGAGTTTTTGCCATCACTTGGCGTCCGTCGTCCGTCGTAAACTTTTCATTCAAATATCTTCTCAGAAACTACCAGTCCAGTTGGAACCAAACTTATTCACAATGGTCCTTAATTGATCCCTTCCAAAAAAGGTATCCGGCAGGTCTGTACCTCAGCCAAGATTGGCGTCAGCTGGGAACAAAGTTTTAAAATTGGACCCTATGGAAAACGCATTCAAAGATCTTCTCAGAAATAATAGTCCAATTAGAACCAAACTTAGTGACATTTTGTTTCACGAATGCCATATGGTTTATGGGTTATTTCCCTTTAAATTATGTTTTCAAATCTTCTTAACTTTTCTCTTTTAAGCTTTAGAGAAATTCCCTGTTATAACTATATTAAAAACAATTATTTGTTCCATAACCCGGGTTCCATGATCGAGAGCAAAAAAAAATGTTTTTGTACAAATTTTTACAATTTTTTGCAAAAATACTTTCATAATCTTTACTTATTTCACATTATAATAGTTTTTGTATAGAAATGTATATTGTGTCCTTCTGTAATGTTACTGTATACCTACCATGCTAATATCTTTCCTGTATAGATTAATTAGTAGCTTCTTGGCTTCATAACATGCATAGACTTTTAAGCTCACCTGGCTATGCCAGGATGAGCTTTTGCCATTACTAAATGTCAGTGGTCTGCCCATCGTAAACTTTTCATTCAAGCATCTTCTTCTCTGAAACCGCCGGGCCAATTGGAACCAACCTTAGTCACAATAGTCCTTAGGTGGTTTCCTTTAACAAGTGCCCGGCAAGTCTGCACGCCATCCAAGATGATGGCCAGTTGGAATGGACCCAATATTCAAAGATCTTCTCCTCTCAAACTACTGGGCCAGTTAGAACCAAACTTGGTCACAATGGTCCTTAGGAGCCCCTTTTACAAATGTCGGCAAGTCTGTATCATATCAAAGATGGCCGCCAGCGGGGAAGGCGGTTTTTACATTGGACACTATTGGAAAGCATTCAAAAATCTTCTTCTCTGAAACCACTGCGCCAATTGGAACTAAACTTGGTCACAATAGTCCTTGGATGGTCCCCTTTAAAAATTGTGTGCGGCAAATGTGCGTGTCGTCCAAGATGGCCGCCAGCGGGGAACTTTGTCGAAAATTGGACAATATTGCAAAAAAAATCTTCTCTGAAAATACTGGGCCAATTTGAACCAAACTTAGTCACAGTGGTCCTTAGGCGACCCTTTTAAAAATGTGTTCGGCAAGTCCACATCATATCCAAGATAGCTGCCAGCGGGGAACATGGTTTTAACATTGGACGATATAGGGAAACATATTTAAAGATATTCTTCTCTGAAAGTAGACGGCCAATTGGAATCATACTCGGTCACAATGGTCCTTACTTAATCTCCTTCATAAAATGTGTCAGGCATGTTCGCATAGCATCCAAGATGGCAGTCAGCTAGGAACATACTTTAACATTGGACCCTATGGGAAAATGTATTTAAAGATCTTCTCTGAAACTGCAATCCCAATTGGAACGAAACTTTGTCACATAAGTCCTAACTTAGCCCCCTTTCAAAAAAGTGTCCGGCAAGTTGGCATCACATCTAAGATGGTCGCCAGCGGTTAACATAGTTTAACATTTGACCTTATGGGCAAATGTATTTAAGATCTTCTCCTCTGAAAGTATTTGGCCAATTTGAACCAAACTTGGTCATAATAGTCCTTAGTTGGCCCTTTGAAAAACAATTGTCTGACAAGTCAGCATCACATTCTAAATAGCCGCAAGAGGGGAAAAGAGTTAAACACTGAACCCCGTGGAAAACCATTCAAAGGTCACAATAGTTCATAGGATATGGTCGCAAGCAGGGAACTTAGTTTTATATTGCACGCTAAGGGAAAATATATTCAAATACCTTCTCTTTCGGAAATATGTGGCCAATTTTTATTTGGTCAAAATGGTCCTTAGTTGTACCCCTTTGTAAAATGTGTCCAGCATGTCCGCATTACATCCAATATGGCCCCACAGGGAACATTGTTTTACTTTGGACCCCATGGGAAATCATTCAAAGATCTCCTCTGAAAATACTAGGCCAATTGGAACCAATGAGAGGCACAATGATCCTTAGATAGTCTTCTTCAAGAAAGGTGACTTTCGGTCTACACCTCATCCAAGATAGCAGCCAATGGGATACCTAGTTTAATTTTGGATCATATATAATCAATGTATATCAACAAACTTGAAGACGAGACAGATCCTTAATTGTTGGGATTATTTTGACTTGTTGTGTCAGCCATGGCCCAGGTGAGGGATACGGGCTCGTGAGAGCCTTTTGTTTGAGTCGCATATACTATTGTACTGGTTGTCACAAAGGATTTGATCACAGAGAGAAAGGCTTGTGCAACAATTTATGTTATTGCTGTCATAAAATTCATGACCAAACCGAAGATGTCGAGTGGATACCTTGTACCGATTGTTGACGGTTTTTAAAAGATCAACATGTCTTGATCTTTACCAACAGATGACGGGAAACTCGACGTGTACTACATACTATAAATGCAAGAGTTGTGGACAAACCGTGAATAAAAGTATGGGCGATCATACTGGTGGAAATGTCTACTGTGAAATATGTGAAAATTACTATCCATCGGGACATTAGTGTCAACAACAACAACAATAATGAACAGAAGTTTACAAACTTTTATTTTCTTTGATTTTGAATGCACTCAAGATGATAAGATTCAGTGTAATGAAGGATATTTACCCGGCAACTAGGTAGGTGCACTCACTGTAAAACATCGACGTGTGGACGGTTAGACCACAAGCCTAATTTATGTGTTGTACATAAAGTATGTTCACTGTGCATGGATTAAAACGTGGATAAAGATAGTATGTGTCAAATGTGTGGAAAAAATTAATTAATATTCGCCGGCCCAAACACTGCTGAAGTAAATGGTTGTTTTTCGGAGTCAATAGCTGAGTTACTGTTATAGCACATAACTTTAAAGGGTACGATTCGTTATCCATACTAGGATATTTTTATCAGCACGGAGTCATACCATTATAGCCAATGGAACCAAGAACATGTACATCGAAGTACCCTAATATCGTATTCTTACCCGTGGCCTCAGCCGAATTACCCATTCCATATTCAAAACGAACTATTGAGTAACTGTAGATCTGATGTAGATATTTTGAGGGGAGCCTGTCTTAAATTCCATGAATTGTTTCTAGAGATGACCTCTACTGACAGACAGAGAGGAATCAACCCATTCCAACAATGTATCACAATAGCGTCTGCCTGTAACTTGGTCTTTAGACAGAAATTTCTTCAGTCTGATACCATCGATATTATTCCTGCATACGGTTACCACACCTATGAGAAACATTTATTGAAAGCCATGCAGTGGATCAAATACCTACCGGAAAAGGAAGCAGACCGTATACAGCACGCAGAAAATGGAAGTGAAAAACAATTTGGACCCTACAAAGTGGATGGATACTACGTGAACGAAAACGAAAGATATGCATCAGAATTCAGTGGAAAGATCTGGCATGAATGTTTACACTGTTATAATGTTACCACCGTAAATCCAGTCAACGGCATGACCATGAGCGACTTACATCAACGTACTATGGAAAAGAAACGGCATTTGGAGGATCAAGGTTATATCTACATAGGTAAATGGGAGTTTGATAAACAGGTTCAAGGATATGATGAATTAAGAAACTTTATTCAACAATCCCAGATGATCACTCCTTTGGAACCGGAGATGCTTTTTATGGTGGAAGAACGGAAGCATTTACTCTGTATAAAGATACGTCGAATTGTGGATACATTGATTATTACGACGTAACATCGTTATATCCTTACACTAATAAAACTGGTAAAAACCTATCGGACATCCACACATTATCACCGAAAATTTCACTGATATTCAACACTACGAAGGATTGATCAAATGTCAAGTGATCCCACCCAGGGGACTCTACATTCCAGTACTTCCAGCGAAGATCAACAACAAGTTATTTACGTTATGCAAATCCTTGTGGAATCGAATCAACAAACACCGTGTGAGCATACCGATGATGAACGAGCACTGAAACGTGGGTGACGGCCGAAGTGAAAAAGGCCGAGGAAAAAAAATATATAATTCGACAGATTTATGAAGTATGACATGCGCACTTTGAGACAGATCAATATAACCCAATTTCAAAGACTAGTGTTCTTTTCACCGAGTATATCAACACTTTCCTTAAAATAAAACCGGAAGCTAGTGGATGGCTCGAGTGGTGTGACACCGATGATAACAAGTGAAAGTATATTCGAAACTACCATGAAAAGGAGGGTATATTCCTAGACTATAATAACATCAAGAAAAATCCTAGATTGAGATCATTAGCTAAAGTCATTTTAAATAGTTTTTTGTTGAAAACTCGGACAAAGAAGCAACTTACTCCAAATATGTGTGTGAACAAGTGGACTATTTCGATATGTTTACCAGTGACCAAATTATCGTCATGAGTGTTTATCCCGTCCATAATTAGATGGTTAAATTCAGATACCAGTGTAAAGAGTTTGTGGAAGACTCCGGGCGTACTAATGTCGTCATTGTTGCTTATACAACCGCTAAGCCCGTTTAAAACTGTATAGTTATTTGAAGAAATTGGAGAGTCGATCCTTATACGCCGATACCGATTCTACTGTTTATACATCTCAAGCTGGAGAGTGGAAACCCGAATTATGAGACTACTTAGGAGATTTTACAGATGAAGTATCAGATAACACAATTACAGAGTTTGTGACTGGAGGACCAAAAAACTACGCTTACAAATTAGTCAAACCTGATAAGAACATGAATACCACCATATGTAAAGTGCAAGGAATCAGCCTTAACTACATGAGCTCTCTGACCATCAACTTTGATACGATAAAAATATAGCCACGAATAAAAGAGACGATTTGAAGACTGTTACAGATGATTAAAAAATAATTAGAGACCAGAAAAGACTACTATCCAATCATCAAAATAAAGATCACAGACCAGTGTTTGACAAAAGAATCACCATGACTGATTATTGTACATTACCTTATGGATTTTAAACACTGTAAAGATGCCATGCGGCAGTCCTACCCATGTCTATCTAATGATGGAGACAAACATCAAATGACTAGGGTGCAAAACTTAGAACAAAAGAAAATAAAGAAACAGAGGTTGAGGTATGGCTTAGAGAACATGACATAATGAAGACAGAAAATTGACTAAGGTCAGATAATAGTTACGGCTGGGTGATTTAGGGCAAGTCATGGTATATCTGAACAAATACAACATTGCTGATTATCTAACAAGACTACAACAGAAAATCTTAGGGTTAGTGTAAAGGTCAGCATGAGACCAAAGCTAAAGGGGTGAGACCAAAACTTTTGACGAGACCATGTCAGTGACACACAAAAGTTCATCAGCATTGGCACAAAAATACTTCGACAGCTCCTCAACAATTGGACAAAAAGTCCCTCCCAATTGGAGGGAAAATCAAAGCAGCCATACAATATCTTACAAAGGTTGCACAACGGAAAAGTGATCTAGACGTCCGCGCTCTACTACTACTATTGTCTCATATAACTAAGTGTATAAAAAATCTCGGTGGAGTTAGAAATAGTGTCTTGGAAAATTAATGTTAAAACTTGGTTACCACGGCAACAGGGCAAAAATGTCCATTTCTGTAGAATACTATATAGGTATGAGATTAGTGTATATAGGAGGTAAGGTCAAATCACTGCAATATAACTCAGATTAAACATCCTTCAAACTTATTATGACCTTGAAACAATTGCAAGGTAAAGACTTTTATTGTCAAGTTCAACTGAAAATTTAGCTTTTGAAAAGGATCAATAAAAAAAACGATTTAAGTGACCTTTAAGACAAGGTAAATGACCTTGAAATTATTCCAAGGTTATTACATGTTGAACTGGCTCTTTAAGGTCTCTATGACGAACAGTATTGATATCTAGGTTCAAGTAAGTGGAAATTACATAGTTATACATTTTTCATGGAAATTGCCAATTTTGCCTTGTTACCATGGTAACCAAACTTTAATGTTAAAGTTATCAATACTGTTCGTCATATACACCTTCAATATCTTCTAGAACACTTATTCTTACCCCATGCACCAAGATTTTTATATTTATTTGAATAGCTTGCCAAGGTTATTTTAAAGCATATGTAGTTGGTGCATTTCCGGAAAATTGGCCCTGAAAAGTGACAAATTTAGCACAATTTTGAAGAAAATTTTCAGTGAAAAAGATCAGTTTCTTGTTAGAATCCCAATCACGACGATCTTATGGACCGCTATGGGATATCTGTTTCCTATTTAACAACAGATCTTTCTCTTTGCCACTAAGCTTGTTTTTCCTCTACCGGATTTGACTTCAATACGTTTCTGTGTCGTGCCCTTTGTTTCTTTGTTTTTCCGATGTTGCCATTGTCCTTTGATTGTTCGTTTTAGACCAACAAATTGGTGGTATTTTGTGATCAAAGACTCGAATTATGGCACATTTTCTACACCATTTTAAATAAATTTTCAGGCCAAAATATAACAAAGTTTGTAACAATTTATCACAATTGACCACTGACGGCTGTAATATCACTCTAGCCATTGTAAACTTCTATTTGGCGTGACGCTATGCATGAAATCATAGAGTGTCCATTTTCCCTAGAATTTATCGGCATGTGACGGTTTGGTTCTCACTTACCTTCTTGACATATCCGACTTCATATTTATGCACACTTTTTTGAGATGGTCAATACTGCTCCGAGTAAACCTCATAAAAAGTTATATATATATATATATATATATATATATATATGATATATATATTGTTTTTGAAAAGTGCATATTTTAGGGTTTTTGAATTGGCCTAAAAAAGAAGTAATGTTTACCATTGTAACGGAGGTCAATACTACGAAACTAGCATTATTTTTGTGACTCGTGGGTTAATTTCAACATTTAAAGTGACAATCAGCTAAATCAGTGACATGCCATTTCAAGTTATTATGGTCATAAGCATATAGAGAATCCGTGTTAATTACAACTCGACTAAAATTTTTATAGATCTGAAAATGCTTGAGTTAGTTACATCTTAAGAACCAGTTGGTAAAATAACAAAATATCCAAGTAACAATTTAATTGCTTTTACTAATTCTGGAAAATTTTGATTTAATAAATATTAAATATCATATACGTAAAGATATAAGTTAGAAATGGTTAAACCATTGTTGTGACGTCATTCTATTGTATTTTTAAAGAATCAACGGAATCCCCTCTATTGTTTTCTCCAATGATTAGTCCCGAGGGTAATGTATGTTTACTACATTTCACTGCGACAGAATTGTCCGATTAAGCGAAATATTTTTTTTCGAATCGAGTGTTGTGATACCTTCGTTAGGCACGGACCATGTGATTTTCGGGGGGCGGGGGCATGGATTATCACACGAATCGGGAAACGTTTTGGCCCGTATGCTAGAAAATTTTTGTTTGTTTGTTGAGCAAGTTTTCAAGTTTTTTTCTAATGAACAGCGTAAGGGCTAGATTATTTTTTAACCCGGGTGCTGGTGTCAGAGACTTTTTTAGCATAGATCGGGGCCAGATTTTTTTCTAAAAAAATACCAGCCCAACTACTGAAAATCAAATGGTCTGTGCCCTAGTGGGTAGGTTTTACCGACTACAGTAATGAATATAATGTAGACACTAGCAATATCGTAATTTCTATTTCTTTCACAGTGAGGTCGAAATGCGTATCGAGGATTTCCTTATTTACGTGAATAGCATTTAATTTCTATAGATGCGACTCGATTAAGTGCCGTATTGGCGTCAAAACAAATATACTGCAAAAAGGTACACATTGACGCCAATAAGGCATTTAATCGAGTCGCATCTATAGAAATTAAATGCCATTCACGTAAATCAGGAAATTCTAGATATGCACTTCGACCCAAGTGTTTCAAGTACAACTAAATTCAAAATATTTATCTGATAGATACGTGGAAATGTTATATTTAATTTCGTTTATTTACACTATATTCCGACTTTTTTGTATTTACTTGTTTCAGTTCCATGTGAGTATTTACTTGTTTCAGTTCCATGTGAAACAAATAACAAACCATCTTTAAAAGATTTTTTTAGGAGTCTTTTCATCTATTTCCTTTGAAAAAGTTGTTTTATGATGCAACTTTATCAATAAGTAATATAATAGACGTTTCAAATGCGCACAGCTCAGTCAATTCATTTTTTTTTGGGGGGGGGGGATAAAGTTTCTATAGTATATACAAATAAACATTATATTTTTTTGCTTTGTATTATTTTTTTATGTATTTCCAATCGGAAAAGTGACTCGATTAACAAATAAAACCAAAAATTACAGTCTCCCTCCCCATGCCCTTTCCTCTTGCATGTATTACCCTGTGGTTAAAAATATTCAAATATGTTTTAGCAGAAAGTATTTCATTATACAGATCTTTCTTCTTCTTTCTTCTTTGATAAAGTTTAGAGGTGCAACACTATTGACCGACATTTTTTACTGATTTCAATGCCCTTTCGATTCACTTTGAAAAATACATAAACCACAATTGAAATTTATCCGAATATTAGATATCGTTTAAAATCATACTTTTAGAACAACTTCATCCATATAATTCTTCTTTAAGGTAGATAGACACATGAGATTTTGTTGTAAGTCGGCACAATCAAAGAACCAATCCTATTTACCCGAAATCTGTAATAAAAATTATGGGTCACCATGCTTGCTTTTTCTAGAATTAGGTTCAAAGTTGGCTCACTTTTAGCCATTTTTCACGTAAATTTACATAGAATGCACAGGGAAAATATGGAAAGGCAATTTTTAGCTCAATAGAAAAGAACTTTTCATCCATGAGAACATGAGAATATGATGTATTTTTGTGAACAGATAGTTTATGATGTAATTTATTGGTTACACTAGAAAAATGTATATGTCACCACGCTTTTAACGGAGATAATTTACAATGTTTCCGGATTAAACATTATTTTCGAGAAAAGGGAGTTAATTCGCGGTAAAGTAAACGAAATATGACGTTTCACATCTTTCATTCAATTGTGACGTCTAAAAAGAAAAGCCGTCAAATTACCGTTCCGGCCCGAAAATCTAACTTGCCCCGTATCCGACTCTTAATTTTCCTAATGCGCGATTAAATTGCGCAGCGTAACACTTTCTATCTACCTTAATATTGAGTGAATTTCCGATCATAAAGAGATTATATATATTACGAACATAACAATGCACTAATTAGATAGGCGATAATCCTTTTGATCTCTGGATTACATAAATGTCTCGACAATGGTTTAAGTAAGAGAAACAATGGTCAAGTGTGAATTCATGATAAACAATCCATTCGCCTCCGGCTCGTCGATTCTTTTCCATGAATTCACACTTAACCATTGTATCTCCTTTAATAACTTTACTCTTTAATTACAGGTACGCAATAATTAGGTTACATTATTTAATTTTCATCATTTGCTGTCATTGAAACAAAGGCCGTCAAATATGAAGGGGATTTTTTTGTCATGTAAATGAACTCCTCTTACTGTTTCTTTGATTCAAATTTATATATATCCCAGTGGCATTTAATTGCGATTTTCCGCCCTGAAAACAGGGCTATCTTGGTTTCCCGAAGTCAGTGAAAACGCCCATTTTCGTCGACCCATCAATGCCCTCTTTCAAAGTGAGTGTGAAGACATCAACAAAAGTAATTTACAGTCAATAATAAAATGAAAATTGTTGTTTATATGACGTTATAAAAGAAATTCAAGGAAAACGTCGATTTTTTCTTATATTTTAACGACGCTCAAGTCACACGGGCCGGTACCATACGATATTGATAGACCGGGTCCCTCTTTCTTATACATATATATGGGGCCCTGTCTTTCAATTTAGTATGTTACCGGCCCCTGTAGTTAATCCGTTTACTTATCTCACAAAACATTAAACAACACACATGAGTTAAAACTGCTTATATATATATATATATATATATATATATTATATTATATTATATTATATATAAAGTTTCATGTTATTATTAAATTCTTTGAAATTACTTATCACTGCTCTTACGGGGAAATCTCCTGGTGTAATTTTAATAAAAACAAGGATGCACATTAATCAACCAATGGTGTTTGTCAAAAATGATGACTTAAAACTAAAATGATACTTATATGACCCTAAAACTAAATTATACAACATAATTATAAATAAGTGGATGCATTCGATAAGATTTTTGAGAAATTAAAGTGCACCAATTAATATTAACTGTAACTCGGGATGGAGAAATATTTACTTATTATATTCTTTATAATTCATGTGACTTGGGGGTTTTATCCCCGACAGCCACCGACATGGAAAACAAAGACCCATGTAGATATAACTAATGCCGGGTTATTACAAGCCATTGACCACTACATCAAGGACCAAAATCTGACTAATACAACGTCTTATCACAGTGCTATTGATGATTTCTTCGGCAAAGGTAAGGAAACAATAATAATTGCAATGGTATGAGTGCTTTTCTAGTTATCCCCGTACTTTCGAATGAAAGTTCGGGGATATTGTCGCTGACCTCCGTCCGTCCGTCCGTCCGTCACACTGTTTTGCGAACTCCTACTTCGTTTTTTTAGCTCACCTGGCCTAAAAGGCCGTGTGAGCTTTTGCAATCACTATGCGTCCGTCGTCCGTCCGTCGTCCGTCCGTCTGTCTGTCAACAATTTCAAAAATCTTCTCCTCTAAAACCACTGGGCCTGTAACCAAACTTGGCCTGAATCATCACCAGAGTATGGCTTCTCAAAATTGTGTTCGATTAGGCCGTATTTCAAACAACATGGTCGCTGTTACTAAAAATAGAACATAGGGGTAAATTGCAGTTTTTGGCCAATAACTCGAAAACCGTTACAGATATCAAAAATCTGACATGGGATAAAAATGATCAGCATGATTAGATCTACCCACTATGTAATTTTGAAGAAAATCTGAAACTCATCTCGGAGTTATAGCCCTTTTTCCGTTAAATTTCCAAAACTTTTGCATTTTTAATTTTTTATTTAAAAAAGTGTAACAGATAGAGGTCAAGTGTAAAATGCAAAAATGTTCAGCATAACAAGATCTACCCACCCAGAAATTTTGAAAAAAATCCATAAACCCTTGTAGGAGTTATTGCCCTTTTTTCACCGAATTTTTTAAATTTTCGTATTTTTCATCAATTATTTCCGAAACTATAGAAGATGAAGGTTAAGTGTAAATTGATGAAATGTTTGCCATGCTGTGGCGACTTCAAAACTGATGATGAAAATTGTTCGTTGACCGCCATTTTCAAAATGGCCGCCAAAAAGGCCGGAAAATTCAACATTGTCCGATTTCAATGAAATTTGGTTTCCAAATAGATATTGATGTTGCGACTTCAAATCGATGTTGAAAATTGTTTGTTTACTGCCATTTTCAAAATGGCCGCCAAAAAGGCCGGAAAATTCAACACTGTCTGATTTCAATGACATTTGATTTCCAAATAGGTCTTGATGTTGCGACTTCAAAACGGATGTTAAAAATTGTTCGTTGACCGCCATA
This sequence comes from Modiolus philippinarum, assembly GCA_002080025.1. Taxonomy (NCBI): domain Eukaryota; kingdom Metazoa; phylum Mollusca; class Bivalvia; order Mytilida; family Modiolidae; genus Modiolus; species Modiolus philippinarum. The sequence continues at coordinate 55,135 of MJUU01056137.1, forward strand.
TTTAAAATGGCTACCAAAAAGGCGGGAAAATTCAACATTTTTTTTATCCGATTTCAAAGAAATTTGATTTCCAAATAGATATTGATGTTGCGACTTCAAAACCGATGTTGAAAATTGTTTGTTGACTGCCATTTACAAAATGACGTCTCGACTTCAAAACTGGTGTCGAAAGTGGTCCTTAGCAGGAACGTTTTTTTTATAAAAAAAAA
>MJUU01056137.1:63322-74780 GCA_002080025.1 Modiolus philippinarum
AGACTAATAAATATTGACTGGAGTGTCATTATAAAATTACGTAATTTCCATTTTCAATTACAAACGGGTATTGCGTGACTTCCAAATTGGTGACTTTAAAGCCAAACCACCTGATTGTGCTTGCTCCTCTTCCCCATTCAATTATAGTCCGGCTGGACACGTTATAACTGGTGACCTAGATATCGTAGACAACCTCAAACTACGAGATATCTTCTCAATAGATCCCAAATTCCGTGAGCCCCAGCACATCAACTGGAAGTACAATTTCAAGATCTTGATGGATGCAGTTGAAGACTATGCTAGGAAGTGGGCAAAGAAAGAGAAAGAGGATGTTGAGACATTGTCCGACTGGATTAGGTCCATAAAGTCATTAATTGTAAATCGCATCAGGCGCTTAAAAACAGCAATGAAATCCAGAAATCCCAGTATACTGTAAACGTGGTTATTTTTTAGGGGGGTTAATTTCGCGAAGTGCCATACCGAAACCTTTCGCGTGGTTATAATGTTCGCAGATCTTGGAAATTTGATTTTAAAATGTTTGTTATTAAAATTTACAAGCGGGGTTTATATTCGCGTAAAATTCCCAAACGCGAAATAAGCGAAAATCCCCCACGCGAAAATTTCCACTTTAACAGTATTTGAAGATCCCCTTGTAGTTAGAACTCTGACCAACCTCCAGGAAAATAACGTCATTGTCCCTGCAGACAAAGCTTCTAAGAACATATTGTTTGTGTGTAAGAAACGCTATCTCGACTGCCTTGTGAAGGAGATGGGCATCGACAGTTCATCTTGAAACCCTACTTAAACCCCTACTACAATATCGAGGGATGAGATTGTAAAAAATCACACTTCAGTTTTAGCATCATTTGGCATAAAAGCCAATGATGAAAGCAATCAACTCCCGTTACTGAGTACCAAAAAACTTCATAAGAATCCATACCAACGTGTCTTCCAGATGCACCACTAAACCTCTTTCACAGCTTCTCACTACTTTGTTGACCGCAGTCAGAGATGGCCTGACAAATTACTGTGATAAAGCTTACTCCACAAGCGGCGTGAATCAAATGTGGATTCTTAAAAAATCCAAAGATCTCCTTGAACAGCTATCCTTCAAACTTTTGACTTTTCTTCTCTTTATACAACCCTGCCACACAATAAACTGAAAACAGTAATTGCAGATTTAATACATCAATGTTTCTGCAGTAAAAATGGAGAACGCAGATACACCTTTTTAGTTTTAGGGAAAGACAAGACATATTTTGTTAAGAACCACACTGATTCAAACAAGAAGTACACTGAGACTGACGTAATCAAAATGTTAGAATTTTTGAGCGACAATATTTTTGTCGAATTCGGAGGTCGTGTTTTCCAACAGACAATAGGGATTCCTATGGGGACTAACTTTTCCTTTATTGGTACGAGGCCAAGTTTATACAAGGGCTTACACAAAGGAAACAAAAACATTTAGCCCAGTCCTTTAATTTTAGCTTCCGCTACATAGACGATGTAGTTTCTCTTAATAATCCTAAATTTAAGGAGTATTTCCATCAGATCTATCCCAATGATTGAAATTAAAGAAACAGCTGATACACCTACTTCAGCTTCGTACCTAGATCTTTTATTGTATATTGACAAAGATGGACGTTTAAAATCTAAGCTATATGACAAGCGTGATGATTTTAATTTTCCAATTGTGAACTTTCCCTTTCTTAGCAGCAATATACCTACCTCTCCAACCTATGGAGTGTACATTTCACAGTTGATTCGTTACTGTCGAGCGTATAGTTTGTACAGTGTTTTTTAACAGAGCAAAAACACTATCCCAAAAGCTGCTTAGTCAGGGATTTGTTCAACCTATGCTAATTTTATCCCTCAAGAAAATCTATGGCCGACACCATAGCATCATTGAAAGATATGACGTGTCAGTATCCCAAATGAAAGTTGACATTTTCAGCTAGATTCACGTCTTCCCGGATTTTGACTACCGATTTTGACATTTTCCTGAATTGACTCACTCACAGTGTGACGGATGATGTGAACAGGGCAGGACATGCTTACCCTTCCGGAGCACCTGATGTCACTCTCAGTTTCACTGGAGTTCACACTGTCAGTGCCTTTGTTTTGAATGTTGTGATTTCTGTTTCTGTGCTTTGTATCTGTTTAACGTCATTGTTTTCTGTGTCTTACCTCATTGTTTTCTGTGTTCTCGTTTTGGCCATGTCTTTGGACTTCGATTTTTGTAAATTCAACTCCTTTGTTCCTTCGGTATTCTACTGCTATTGTTTAAAAAACAGAAATACCCATGTTGCATAATAAACAGTAAATTTTGTTATGCTGTACACATATTTCAAGGGGTAAACTGTCATTAGCAGCATTAGAATCAAATTGAATGGAAACCAATAAAGAGATATAAGTTGTCGAAATTCGCAGAAACTAAATTCAGAGTAACTTCGGTATTTTGTTGTTTATAACCACTGGGCTGATGCCTCTGCTGGTGAACTGTAAGTCCCCGAGGGTATTCATCAACCCAGTAGCAAGTATTTCGAAAAAAAAAAACGAAAATTCCATGGGCAACGGCAACATCGAAAACACCACGAAACACGAAACAAAGACACCACACGAGCAAGGGACGAAAAAGAAAAATGAAAACACACATACAGAAAACAGAAATCTTGCATTATACAATTTAAGAAAATTATGTTAAAACCTAAGGAGTATCTCCCTCATGCATAGGTCTGTCCTTAGCTGATTTTGGCTTTCCTTTTAGATCCTATTGGTAACTTGTTCTCTGTCAGCTTTTACACATATTTCGGTTAATGGATTTCTAAATGTTTTGATTTTATCTGCACTGAAGAGACATAAGTTGTCGAAATGCGCATATGTAGAAACTAAATTCACAGTAACTTCGGTATTTTGTTATCTAAAAAAAAGTCAGAAAGAAATAACCATTACCAAATTAAAAATATCGAAATAGAAGGTCAAATCCAATATCAAGGACATCCACCGAGTGCAATACACTGAATTAAGCTGCAGTAGTTTACAAGGGTTAGAATTTAGATGATAACAGTATTTTTTTATATAAAACGCAAGGTAAAAATTTTATGTCAGACTATTCTGACTGCTGTTGGGGTAACATGTAATTTAAATTCACGCTTCCATGCACCTAAAAACAATCAAAAGTAAACCATTATTGGGAGGGTATCACCAGCTCTTTGACCTAATCATTTCACAATTTAGAATATCCAAGCTGGGGTTTGTTTAACTTTTGAGCACTTTTGGTTATTTATTCAGCGAGTTCCTTTATATGTTTTGATTTTTTTTCTCGAAATGTTTGATTTTTAACTGCACAGAATATACATGTTATCAAAAGGTCTGTAGAACTTAAATTAACTGCAATATTTTTAATGTGTTGCTTTATCGAGTGGATTAGAAATAAGATTGAGGTTCATTGGCCAATTTTATTAAATATAATCTTATAGATTAAAAAAAATCATTCCATCAAAAATAAGTTTAAAAATAATATTTCTCTTATGAAGTGGCAACAATATCTATTTATTACACGATTAGATAATTTTCGTATCTAGTAGGCACTCAAAACTTATCACTTAGTGATAACTTTTATGCCATCATTTTGTTGGCCTTTCATATGATTAGATAACTTTTCAGCTGTGTTATCATTGGTTATATATGAAGTCACACGTCGGGTCAAAACGACGTCATTGAAATTCTTTTGTATTCTTTATTCCGTACTCATTTCATGTCGTCTGCATTATATTTTGATTTTATGGGATAGAAGAAAAAAAAAATTAAAAAATGGGTTTGATGTGTACACACATATTCAATCACAGTAAAATATGTTTTGGCCACTTGAAATATATTATTTTATTGCTAAAAATAAGTTTCCTATTCAATCATTATTCCTGTGTTGATATAATGTGTATTGAGATCATTGACGCGTGGAAATTGACATCGAAATCAGTGACCACAAATAGAGAGGAATTTACACCTGCATTTAATCACAAATAATCACAAATAATTCACTTATCTGACAAGCAGAAATGAATATTATTATAGATGTTTAAAACTGCAATCTGAAAGATTCCTAGGTTTGTCAACAGCGCTGAACCATGTACTTGTCATTGCTATTGATTGTTGTGTACAAGTGCTTATAATGCAACATAGTTCCTACATCTACAACACTTATCGTTGTTATAGTTTCTACTTTGTATACGGTAAAATTGATTGTTAAACTTTACATGCATCATAAGGTTACGTTTTAAGTACATAATCAATATTCAATGTACTCACAAACACAACAAATTAAATTCTCCCAACTTGACATAATTGGGAGAACACAGCAGAAGAATTTACAAGTGAAATTTATCATAAGAGAAATAGGTTTCACAACTCTGGTGAATACCCTCGGGGACTGACAGTCCACCGGCAGTGCTAAAATCAGCTAAGGACAGAGCTATGCACGAGGGAGATACTCCTTAGTTTTCAACCAAATTTTCTAATTTAGATATTAAAAGTTTCCAGAAAATCGGTTTCGGGCCAGCACCAATTGAAAGTTTCTATAGCGTGTAATGTGTACTGGACAGGTCACCTTGCATTTTCATCAAACGCTGCTAAGTCCATTTAAATTGCTTGATATTAAGATATCAAGTGGAATTTAAGATACAGGCTGGTCGTCTAAGTGTATGTTTATATATAAAAATATTTCTGCTATGAAAACCGAGAGTGATTATCAGGCGTTGTCCTATTTAAGATGAGTTTTATATTATTAGTAGTAACAAAATAGTACTTCCCGTCTTCAGGATCACGTTGACAATTGAACTAGTTCTTTAAGATGGAGATTTTGAATGTGTTCTACAAATACACTACATTACATTCGAGGATTGACATCAGAGAAATCTATACATTAATTCTTTAATGCATTAGCAACAGAAAATAAAATATAATAGCGATGCTTTGTTTAATATATTTTTTTTCTTATTCGCACTTGAAAATGCGTACCGTAGATCACCATAGGCTTTCCTACATTGTAGTTTTGTACTTTGCCCTTCTAACCGAAGCGTGATAATTGCAATATCTTTTGTTGAGTAAAATATCTCTGTTCAATATGCTCCTGGAGACAAGGATGCACAATGTTATAACTACATGTTCGTGGAAATGTATCATATGACTGCTTGAACTCAGATGTTACAGTATGATGTTAAGGTCAAGCAATTTTATTTTAAAAATTAAATGAATACTAACCTAGTATGAAATTTGATTTGGATTATAAGAGGTGTAAGGTAACATTTATATGACTAAAGGAGATAACAACCTAATCCTAGAATGCCTCAGTCTTTAACTTGTGTAGTGGTAACTCAGAACAAAAACAGGGAGGGAGAGGAGGGCCTTTTAGTCGCATAAATGTTACCTTACACCTCTTATAATCCAAATCAAATTTCATACTAGGTAAGTATTCATTTAATTTTTAAATTATAATTCGGTGTAAGGTAACACTATACGACTACAGGAGAGGTTTAAAGCGTGACCACAAACAACAAGTAACAAAGAACAGAAATCCTGACATGCCATGCTCATGCTAACAATCATAAAAACAAGCTACTTACTTTTTAATTACAAGAATTACTTAACACTGCTTGGCTGAATTCACCATCATTCTTGTTATTCCGAGTATGGCGCATGTAGAAATTAACAAAAGTGGATTCTCTGGACCAGCCTGCTGCATCCATGATAACGTTCAAGGGCACACCTTTAGACTTTGCAGCAGAATTCGAAGCTGAACGAACACTATGAGCTTTGAATATAGTTGTGTCAATACCTGACAACTTCAATACTGTTTTTATCCAACGAGCAATAGTACTTGATGTAACTGGCTTGTAAGGTTTTTTAAAACCAATAAATAATTTTGAACTGTCACCACGGAACTCGGAAGTTCTATGAATGTAAACATGTAACAAAGTTACCACACACAATTCTCTATCTGAATACTTAGTAAAACTTATCGGTTTTAATTGAAAACCGGGTCTGGTTTGTTTCAAATTTCCAGTGAAATAATAAGTTGCGGAAATGTCATCTAAACTCATACAATCTAAATCTAAAGCATGTAAAGTTTGTGACCTCTGTCCTGACGCTAACGCCAAGATCATCGACAACTTCAATGTCAAGTCTTCTATAGAAATTGTTTCTAAACTATTCATATATTTAAAAAAATCAACAATAATATTTACATCGAAAGAGGCAAAGAAGGTTTTAAATTAAAAACTCCTCTCATAAAACGTGAAACTAAAGTATGCTGACCTATAGGTATACTATTTACAGTTATAATGGTAGACAAAGCGGAACGTGCTGTATTTAAGGCACTATAACCACAACCACTTTCAAATAAAAACGCAAGAAAATCGACAATATCGGAAACATTAGGATTCCAACAATTTAGTCAATTTACAGAAGCATAACTTATCCAACGATTTAAATACGTTTTATATTGATTAGATGTTGAAAATCTCCAAGATTTCATAAGAACGGCAATTGCTCTTTCGGAAAAATTTTGTCTCTCAAAATTTTCCCTTACACACTTACACACAACAAACTAGAAGACGAAGTTTCTTGTAAAGTGGATGTTGGAGCTCGGATTGTGAGGAATTTTCAATACATGAACTCCCGGTCTGATTACATGAGGTGGGCATTTGCACTGTCTCAAAGCCAACGGATACCAGTTCTGAGTTGTCCAGTCTGGAACAACCAAAATGCCTTCCGCTTTGTCTAACAAGATCTTTTCGCACACTTTGTCTATAATACTGAAAGGAGGAAAAGCATAAAATTGTAAGTTGCTCCAATTAATTGTAAAAGCATCAACCTGCCACGCCAAAGGGTCAGGCTGCCAACTGACAAATTTATCAACTTGACAATTTAAACGAGATGCAAAAAGATCAATTTCCGGGATAAAATATTTCTCTGTTATCTTATCAAAAACAGACTTATTTAACATCCATTCAGTTTCATTACGTACTAAACGACTTTGATAATCAGCAATGACATTATCAACACCCGGTAAGTGTACTGCTGACAGCCAATATTATTCAGTTTTGCAAACATCCAAATGTCACGTGCTTTACTATTACAATTTAATGACCGAGTTCCTCCCATATTGTTTATATATGCCACGGCTGTAGCATTATCACAACAAATTTTTATGTGTTTGTTTACCAGTTTATCTTTAAAACTCTTTAAACCTAAAAATATAGCCTGCAATTCCAAAAAATTAATATTACTAACGTGAGAAAATTCTTCAGCAGACCATTGACCACCGGTCACAACACCCTCACATTCTGCGCCCCACCCTATCTTTGAGGCGTCCGTAGAAATTGACAAGTTTATTTCTGAATGTTTAATTGGCGCTTTCCCACAAATATTATAAAGCCACCATTTTATATCAGATATAGCATCAGACGATAAAGTCATAAATTGTTCAAAATTGCCTTTATTTAATTTAAGAGCCTTTGATTTCTCGTATTCTAAAAGTTTAGTATACATCATACCAAACGGAATAGCAACACTATACGCTACACACAACCCAATCAATTCCGAAACTTGACGAATGGTGTAACTATCAAATACAAGAGAGAGATTCGCTTTCGATCTAAACTTTTCAGTTTTATCTGGAGATAACGCTATAGTAATCTCTTTACTATTCAAAACAAAGCCTAAAAAAGTTAATTGATGCGTAGGTGTGTAAACTGATTTTTCTTCATTAATGAGAAAACCTAAATTCTGGAAAAGTTCAGAAGTCTCATTTATATTCTCAGAGCACTCTGATAACGTATTGCCTAAAAGTAACGAATCGTCTATAAATGCGACAGACACAAATCCTTTGCCACGTAAATGCACATAAACTGGTTTTAACAACTTTGTAAAAATTCTAGGTGCACTTGTCAGTCCCATGGGTAAACAAGTATATTGATACAATATACCTTTCCAAATGAAACGTAAATATTTTCTATAATTTTCATCAACATTTACCGTGTTATAAGCCTGGTGGAGATCTATAGACCCCATTAAACAATCAGGTGTTATTAATCTTAATGCAGAGGTTAAACTTTCCATTTTGAAATGTTTATATTCTACTGAATGATTAAAAGTTTTTAAATTCAGTATTATTCTGTGAGCTCCCTCTGATTTAGGTCTTAAAAATACAGTAGAAATATACTCGCCATCACAATGATTAGCTTTCTCAATGATACCTTTATCAATCAATTTTTGAATTTCATACGATAACAATTCACCATCGGTTGAATTAAGTCTAGTCTCTCTGACTGAACTTTGAAAAGGCAAGTCAATCAACTCAATCTTATGCCCTTTAACTATATCTAATATACACTTATCAGATATGATGACAGTCCAATTGTCATAAAATTTTGCAACTCTACCAGCTAACAAACAACTAACCTTTATTGTTTCTTTCGATGTTTTGGCTCCCGATCTCGACTTTGTACTGAATGGGAGCTCCTGTTCCTTCGACCCCTTCCTCCTAAAAAACGATTCTTGAAGCATTTGAAAGGTTTGCGAAACTTTTTGTGTCTACCAGTATTTGGTTCTTTTTCATCCATGGACGGATTAGAGGCGACAGTAGCAGCCATTTTCCTGCCCTCCTGAATTCTTTTAATCTTATCAGAAACGTCGTCACCAAAAAGCATTGTGGAGATAGGGGTACTAGGTGAACAAAGTGATTGAAAATCATCTTTCAAAAATTGTTTGATATTCAATCTTCTGTACAAAGACAGGTCAAAACTAGCGCTTGCCAACATCATAATACTGTCCAAAAGTTCTTTTGCAAGCGTTGCTTTAGCTATTTCATTTTTATTTTCCATCAATTCATTGACCTTTTGTACAATGGGAATCATACCCTTCAAAAGATTACGTTGGATATTATGTAATTTAATATCCATAGATCTGCCAAAACCTCCAATGCTAAGATCCCAAATCATGTTATTAACTCTTGGGAATTTGAGGTTACAATTTTCCGGTCTGAACTGCTTATCAAAAAGCTGAGACTTTTATTAGCATTCATCGCATGCGATAAAAGCTCATTGATTAAACTCGCTAAATTTTCTTTAATCTTTGGACCAGTTTTCTCTTCCGCACTGAAATCAGCAGCTGTATCGGAAACTAATTTATCGATATCAGAAACTACTGTACTGGTATTTAGCGATGAACCGCAAACTTCTCTGGGCGTAGACTCAACTACGCATGCGTTCCTGTCACAGTCAGCTTGAGTATCAGAGCAAGGTTTTTTAGAAACAAAAGGACTGACCTGATCTTCATGATTTCTTCTCCGATTTCCTTTCATATATTCTTGCGGTTCATAATCCGACGATATATCTGAATCTTCATCACACAAAAAATTATCCGTTAAATCCTGAACAGATTTTTGGACCATATCCATTTGTTTAGAGTAGCGTTCCATGAAATTACTGAACATAGATGTTGTAACGTATTCACCAGAAACTTCAAAATTTTCTGCCTTTTTACCGCCATTAATGTCCACTGACAAACTGTCTTCTGGATTACAAGATGTTTGTGACAGTTCGGCTCCCATGGAGACCTGATTACAGGATTTATCATCACATGGCTGAGCTTCACTGGCCTTGTTACTGTCCCACAATAGTTCGAAACAATATCGGAAAAATCTTCGTGTTCCATTACAAAACACTTTTACAGTTTTTCCAAACAATGTTCAATGGTAATTATACCAACTAAAACATTGATGACAATAAAATAGTGAAATATAAATGACGATTAAAATGTCATTGATAAAAAACACAGCTTCATGCATTCCAGGCACGATACCAGGATGGGTCGTACTGAGGAATTCTGGGATTAGGTTGTTATCTCCTGTTGTCGTATAGTGTTACCTTACACCGAATTATAATTATTAATCAATGGATAACAATTGTTTTAAGTTTTTTTAAACAAGAAAATTCTATCTCCCCTCCTCGATGAAATATTAGAGAACAACAATTTGATTTTAAAGAATTGTGTAAAATATTTAATTGAATTTTCCTACAACTTAATACTAAATGACAACGTTCTCCTACAGTTCACGAAAAAGACATGCAAAATAATGGTCTACATATATTTGATCCTGAATTTTAGCATTTGACGTTTCTGTCCTTACTATCAATTTTTTTATATAAAGAGTCCTGTCTATTTCAGTTTGATTCTAATTCTACACAATACTCAATCGTTTCCCTTATTTTCTTTTTACTTTCAGGTATAAAAGGAAAATCATTGATGGCTGTAGCTAATGCCGATGAAGATACATGTAAAGATATGCCAGATTTCAAGTAAATGCATACTAAAACATTTTATTGAGCAACATAACATGATCATAACATCAAATATTTCAAAACAAATCAGGTTCACCGTATTTTACTGGAATATTTCTGCTACAACGGGATGTTTACTATAGGAAAACAAAATCATCCCGTTTGTCGTAAAGTTTCTATTTCAGACGTCCTACGTTATCAGTGTAGAGGTGTAAGTCTAGACTTGATGCTGGTGATCTCACAAGTTCCCGTTAATTTGGGTTTATAAGATGAAGACCATCCTTAAATAGAATATTGTGAAGAGAAAGAACATCATCTTTATTCTCGGAAACTGAAATTAAAGGACTTGGCTAACTTATTGTCCCTTTTAAGACTATCCCTTGTATGAATCTAGCTTCATGTGAAAAGGGAATAGGGAAGTATCTTATTGTCTGCTGGAACACTTGCTTGTCCTCTAAAATTCAACAAATATGTTATCAATTAGATATTGCAGCATCGCGACAGCCCTCTCCTATTTATACATTTTGTTAGAATCAGTGTGTATCAGTCTGTATCTAGGACGAAATATAAGTATTTTTGTTCAAACTCGTTAGATGTATTTAAAAAATCCTGAAGTACTGGCCTTAACTTATCATGCGGGAAAGAAGTAAATAGTGTATGTTTACTATCAAACGATTCAGATTTTTATACAGTTTAGATGATGTTGTAGCTACACAACATGTCCGATTGTATGTTTCAGCCAAAATTGCAAGGACAATATACTTACAGACAAACTGACCAGCGGATACCATCATGCTCGGGGGAATGTCAAACCAGCAAGTATGTACAGACTAACATAATGCAGGACATTTACCATTTCCAAGTTACAAAATTTCAAATATCGGAAAGTACAAGGAAGCCTAACATACCGAATAGCGGGTTATTTTCGCGGGTAAAAAATTTCGCGGATTTGAGTGAAAGAAGTATGCCAAAAATTTAAGCGTTTTAAATTTTCGCGGATTATCAAAGGTCCTATATATATCATAATAATACAGTATTAGCGGAAATTCTTTTCGCGATTTTAGTCCATTCGCGAAAATGGGCGAAAATAAAAACCCCGCGAAAATTACCCGATATAC
>MJUU01056138.1:0-17138 GCA_002080025.1 Modiolus philippinarum
TTTACACAATTTTCTTGAATTTAGATAGTGCAAGTTTTCAAATAAAATCGGTTTTCGGGTAAGCACCGAAGTACTGGCTACTGGGTTGGTGATTAGCCTCGAGGACTGTCCAGAGTTCCTATCGTTGTTTACGTTTGTCTATTTTCTTTCATTTATTGTGTTTTTTCTTGTGCAGTTCCTTGGTATATGTGGTTTCTCTCATTGTAGGTGTTTCCTGTTATCTTCAAAATTTTATTTAACAGTCTACCAGCAGCAGGTAACAAAATACCGAAGTTACTTTTAATTCCGATTCTGTATATGCGCATTTCAACAACCTCTGTTTCTTCAGTGCAGAGAAATAAACACATTTAGAAATCCATAAACCGAAATATGTGTTAAAGCTGATAGAGAACAAATATCGATGGAATCTAAAAGGGAAAGCCAAAATCTGCTTAGAACAGAACTTTTTAGGAGGGAGATAATTCTTAGGTTTTTCATAAAATTTTCTTGAAGTTGCAAGTTTTCAAGTAAAATCGGTTTTCGTGTTAGCACCGAAGTACTGGCTACTGTGTTGGTGACCCCCTAGGGGAGTAATATTCCACCAGCAATGACATCGGCCCAGTGGTAATAAATAAAAAGATTTCAAAGTTATTGTGAATTTCATTTCTGCTGATGCTCATTTTGACAACATGATCATCTTCAATGCAGTTCAAATCAAAACATTTGTTAATCCATAAACAATAAAAGTTGCATAAGGTCCATCTGAGGGCCCTTTGAAGTACATGTATTATAAAGCATAAAGTAAATATGAAATTGAGAAGCTTGCATTTTCAGAATTCATCTTTTCTCCAGATTTTAAGTAAGGAAAAAATAGAATATCATTCGTTATACCAGCTTTTTCAGTAATTAATACTCACATTGATATTAAAAATGAAAGGGTATGGAGTAAATGAACATGAGACAAAGTCTCTAAACTTACAGGATTAAACCAAGTAATGGAACAACGCTTTTAATTGTTCTTCTTCGTCTTGAACACATACATTATATATATGTATGTGGCATATTTACTTTATTTGATTTCAATAACTTGTTCGCATTATTATTAGTATTAGAATTACAAGTATAATGTTAGAATGGTTACAATATGGCGTCGTTTTATGGCTATTTGTTGAGGAATCATATCTAACTCACCTGGCTAAAACATCAGGTGCCATTACTTTGAGTTCGTCGCTAATCGTCGTCAACCTATTTTTTCAAAACATCTTTTCTGTAACAGTACTGAGCAAATTTAAAACACACTCAGTCCGAATCATCACTACGGTACCTTCTTTCAATATAATTTCAATTATTGCCAGAGACCAAAAATTATGACTGTTGTTCCTAAAGAGCGACATATGCGAAAATTACAACGTTTTTTTGAAACTTTAAAATCGTCACGTAAATAAAAATAAATCTCACATTTTAAAATGATAACCAGGACAAATACCACAAACCGTGCAGCGACTACCACATTGCCCCCTTTCCGTAAAATTTTCAAACTATTCAATATTTTTGTTTTGCATATAAAAAACTATAAGAACTGCAAAGGAAGATATAATAGCATGTGAAGACCTATTTTTTTACATGTTTGAAAAAATCTGATTACCCATTGTGAACAGATGTCTTTAACTTAGTATGAGGTATTAGCAAGGCTCATTGTTGAAGACCTCTTCTTGAAGAAGAACAACAACAAAAAAAAAAAACGTTGTTTCATTTGCTTAGTTTTACCAAACATTTGTTTCATTGTACAGTTACCCATATCCCTTATTTTTTTTCGGAAAGAATCATCAAAAGATAAGTTTCTTTCAAATTGGTATCATTTATTGTCTGGTGCCAAACAACATGGCTGCCGTACTAAAGATAGACCTTACATTTAATTTCAGTTTTCGGCAAATAACTCTAGAACTGTCTCTTATATCAAAACTCTGGAAAGGAGTCAAAATTATTACCATGTCAAAATCTATTTCTACTGCAATTTTAGAGAAAATTTGACGCTACATTTTGGAGTTATTCCCTTTTCCGTGAAATTTTTTACGTTTTCAGGTTTTTTGAGATTTTTTTATTTAGGTTAGAGATAAAAAGTTCATAATAGCAAAATTATTAAGCATGTAAATACCTACCTGCTCTGCATTTTTGAAGAAAATCTGATCACCCTATTGAACTTGAAGCCATTCTATTATCCAACACTTTTGGAGATATGATTAAATATTTAATTCCTAAACTGTAAAGCATGTCACGGGTGACATATTCATTGTAAGTTCTAAACACTGCTGAACAGTATGCCTCCGGTAGCAATTATGTCTACAATACAAAATCAATGCTAAAAATTACAATATAAACTAGATATTAAGGTTTAGTAAACATTTGTACCAAGTTCCATTTGATCTATTAACATATAGAATATCAAGCCTCTTGCAATTGGAATTAACGAGCTACAAGCAAAATCTACATTGTGACCTCTGTGACCTTTACTTTTGACCTGACCTTAATGAAATTTACCTAATGGTGTTTAGCTTATATGATCAATATAGATGCCAAATACGAAGGTCTTATCACATCCAGTTTAATTAAAATTACATCTACAAATTGTTCCTTACGTTCACTGCATGATAAACCTAACAACATCCCATTCTACTTTCTCTTCTGATGACCTTTCAAATAAACCAATCAGATTGCAGCTTGGAGCATTTTGGAAGCAATGGACTACGGATAAAACCTGAGGATTTCGAAAAGGTCATTAAAACAGAAAGTAGAATGGGATGTTGTTAGATCTACCATGCAGTGAGTGTAAAGAACAATTTGTAGATGTAATTTTAATTAGATTGTATCACATCTGGTTGAAAAGATATAAGCAATGTTAAAGTTTTTTGTGTAACTTTCTGAATTTGCACTCAGTGAGCTTGACCTTTGATCTGACCCTGATTTTTTGGCAGATTTGTCTGTAGCCAAATTAGATCTATTCACATATACTACTCAACAAAAGAAACGATACATGACCTTGACGGTGACCGGGGATGGTTCAGGAATTGTAAGAGGCACTTTTGGACATAATGTAAACTGTAACGTGAAACATATATTTTGTGTATGAGTAATGGTTTTCTGCCAGAAAGTAAAATATTATTTTTGATGAAATCTGTATATCGAATCTTTTGTTGAATAATATATCAAGCCTTAAGAAATTGTAGTTAACGAGCTTTAGCGAAATCTAGATTTTGACCTTTTGACCTCTGTGACCTTCACCTTTGATATGATCTTATCAAAATCTGCACAATGCTGTTTCAGCTTCATATGACCAATATACTGGCCAGATATGAAGGTCCTTTCACACCTGGTTAAACAGATATAGGCATTGTTTAAGTATTAAAGTTTTCAAATTGCATTCAGTCACCTTGACCTTTGACCTGACCCTATTTTTGTTGGAAGATTTGTACTAAGTTCTATTGGATCTATTGACATATATAATATCAAGCCTCTAGCAATTGAAATTAACGAGCTATAGCAAAATCTAGATTTTGAAGTCTGTGACCTTGACATTTGATCTGACCTAGTGAAATTTGCATAATTGTGTTCTGCTTTACATGATCAATACACATCTGGTTCAAAAGTTATGAGCCAGGTTAAAGTTACGGACAGACAGGCGGACAGGGCAAAAATAATATGCTCTCGATCTAAAGATCCGGGGGCATAAAAAATTGGAGACTTGCTTTTGTCCCCTCATCTTAACAAAAAACAAAAAAAAACAACAAAAAAAAAAAAAAACAAAAAACAAAACAAAAAACAAAAACAAAAACAAAAAATCAATTTTGTATCGGGAAAAAGTATTCTGCTATATGCTTTGTTTTGATTTCAGCAATATGTATCATCACGATTAAAATGGGAACCGCAACAATTTTTTTTTGTTTGACATCAGGTTTTGATCTCAGCAATATCAGGGGTCCAACATCAGGTTTTGATCTCAGCAATATATATTAACTAGATTGTAAGGGGAGTCCTGCCCAGTTTTTTTGATTGGTGTTCTGGTATATGAAGTTTTGGTTGCCGTAGAGAGTAAACTTGGAAACTGAGATCTTTAGAGACTAAAAAAAACATTCTGCAATACTAATTTTTAGGTTTCAGCAATATTTTATTGATTAGAGTTTGCTGAACCCTGAAAACTAACAGTCAGATGAGCATCTAGTTGAATGAATTGATTCCTCATAAAACCCTAACAAGAATTCAAGGAAATAAAAATTATGTCATGTTTGAACTTTAATCTGAAAAATGTTACAAAAAAGCTGACATAGATATTTGCAGATGTATTGAAAAGGTTATATGAATTGTATACAAATTTTCTAATAAAGAAAAAAATACCCGTTTCGGCGATTCACTTTATTACCGATTTTGTGAAATATGTATACATTTCCCTGCTACGATCTATATCGTTTGCATTCAAATTCAAAATAAAGATTTAATAATTTTTTTTCACAGAAAATAACATACACACAGACTAACAACAAGGACTCCTATATAAACCATGATTGAGATCAGGTGTACCGGTATACTTAAGCGTCTACTGCTTCTTATAAGACATCTGCCGTGTTCAACATGTCAAATCCGGGAAAGAAAACAACACTCCTTCAAGAGAAAGAATTGTTGTCATCTGGGAAGCAGATATCCCATGACGGTCTACTAGATCATGATGTCGACGAAAACTTCTGCAGTGATGACTTCGAGTTATGGATAGCTTGTTTACGTAGCCTATTTGTGAGAACGGGGCCGAATCAAGAAAGTCACTCTATCGGAAATATGTAATTTTTTACATCGGGTAAACCTATTGACACAAGGATTCACCTGGAGCCTTTAATCAAACAATAGTCTGTGTATAATTTTTTTCCGTTTTCCACTTTCTACGTCCGAATACAACAAGTCATTGCCTTCATCAAAAGATTTCAAAGGATACAGTAGACTCACATGAGCATGAATCACTAACCTGTCACAGTTTTTAGAGAGACAACAAAAACAACCATTTTCTTTTTTTTGTTGGTGTTTCAGACTAGATATGTCCTTTTCATCACAATTAAAAAAATCATTCAAGAGGTATTGATTTTTAATTTACTTCCTTATGTTTGGTAACCGAATACCAAAATCTTAGTCAAATTTTTGCAATGGATCATCATAGAACTATTTTCATCATTTATCTGCCATTTGTAAACTCTTCGAAAAATCTTTTGTCTGAAACTGTAACACCAGTTCAACCAAAATCGGTCTGAGACATCAACAGATTATCTTCTTTCAAACCTGTGTCAAATATTGTCAGGCGCCAAACGACATGGATGCTGAAAATAGACCTAACACCTAATTTCAGTTTTGACAAATGACTCGAAAACAGTCACTCCTCATATCAAACTCTTGCAAGGAGTCAAAATGATTTCCATATCAATATCTATTTCTCCTGCAATTTGGGAGAAAACAATGACGACCAATGCTGGAGTTTATTCCCTTTTCCCGCGAAATTCTCAAATTTTCAATTGTTTTAGATTTTTTTAATTATAGATAGAGGTGAAAATCAAACAATGGCAGTAGAATACCGAAGGAACAAGGGAAGCGATGACTACAAAAATCGAAGTCCAAAGACATGGCAAAAACGGTAACAGATTAAAACAAAGACAAAACAAGGACGTGAGACAGCTACAATGCAGGGAAATAAAAAGTTAACATTAAACACTAAGGCACTCATAGTGTGAACTCCCATGAAACCCGGGAGTGACATCAGGTGCTCCGGATTCAAATCGTTGAATTAGGAAGCATATATAAAGACCTACCTGCTCTGCAGTTTTTTAAAAAAAAATCTGACCCCCCATATTGAACTTTTAGCCGTTTTCAGTAAACTTTGCATTTTTAACCATTCAAAAACGATCGGAGATGAAATTTACATTAAAATTATTAAAATGTTTAGCATGTCATGAGAATTACATATTCATTACAAGTCTTAAAACTGCTAAAAAACCTATAGAAATAATTCGACCAAGAAAAAAAAATCAATATATAATAAGTTCATTATGGAAATTATGCTTACGATTATAAGGAATGATTTTGGCATTTTTCTTTGCTTTTAATGAAAATTAGTTAAAATTTAGATTTGTTTTTAGTTTTAAATTACGTGTGTGGGGTTGAATGGTACAATCTTGATTGCATTTAAGTGTTTTACTTTTTGAAGTAAAGAACATTAAATTTTAGTGCAATTGTTTTAATTATATGTGTCTATTAAATATTTATTATGTTTGATGATAAAATTCTTTTAATAATAGATAACCCAGCATATCGTTAATATGAAAACAAAGCTAGAACCAGAGGCTCACATGATAGAAAAAAGAAGGGAAACGTGGAATGTGTCAAAGAGACAACGACCCAAAGGGGAGTAATAACACCTCAAAGCTACCATAAGATCTACAATGAACGATGAGAAAACCCCACACCCAATGGCAAGTCGGAGCCAGCCCCTGAATAAAGAGTAACCAGTTCAGCGAAATAAACATCATCCTAGACTCCTATAGACATAAGCTTGTATCGCTCACCTGGTGACTGGTTTTTTATTCAATATCACCAAAATATCCAAACTACACATCACTTCAGCTTGGATGAGCTTGTGACTAAGTTTGGTTCTAATTGGCTAGGTAGTTTCAGAGGAGAAGGCCTTTGAATGCATTTCCCATAGGGCCCTATGTAAAACTATATTCCCCGCTGGCAGCCATATTGGAAGAGGTACGAATTCAGAAATCAGTTTTGAAGGGGACCACCCAAGGACAATTGTGATTAAATTTGGGTAGAATTGGCTCAGTTGTTTCTGAGGAGAAGATCCTCAAATGCATTTCCCATACGGTCCCTATGTTAAACTATGTTCCCCGCTGGCGGCCATCTTGGATGAGGTACGACATAAAAATTACAAACTTTGAAGGGGAGCACCCAAGGAATGTTGTGTCCAAGTTTGGTTTCAATTGCCTCAGTAGTTCTTTGAATGCATTTCCCATAGGGTCTTATGTTAAACTATGTTCCCCGCTGGTGGCCATCTTGGATGAGGTACGAACATTAAAATCACAAACTTTGAAGAGGGCCACCCAAGGACAATTGTGACCAAGTTTGGTTCCAATTGGCTCAGTAGTTTCAGAGGAGAAGATCTTTGAATACATTTCACATAAGGTCCTATGTTAAACTATGTTCCCTGCTGGCGACCATCTTGGATGAGATGCCAATCTGCTGGTCATATGTAGAAATTGTTGTCCTTGATAAGCTTAACGCTTTTACAATTCAATCTTAACTCCCATCTCAAATAATTTTTGAAATAAAAGTAAAAACATATAAAAATCGAGAAAATTCGAAGAAAAAGGGGCAATAACTCCTACATTGGTGGTCAGATGTTCTTCAAAAATGCAGGACAAGTAGATCTTACTATGCTAACCATTTATGTTATTCGGACTCCACCTCTATCTTCTATCATTTTCAATATATGAGACAAAAAGTAACAAAATACCAAAATTTTGCGGAAAAGGGGCAATTACTCCAGGACGGGTATTTGGATTTTCGTCAAAATTGCAGGATGGTTAGATCTCATCATGCTGATCATTTTTACCCTACGTCAGATTTTTGATATCGTTAACGGTTTGGAAAAAACAGCAATTTACCCCTGTGTTCTATTTTTAATAACAGCCGCCATGTTGTTCGCTCTATCAACTCAAAAATCACAAACTTGAAAGCGCATACCCTGGTGATGATGCAGGCCAAGTTTGGTTGGTATTGGTATAGCAGTTTCAGAGAAGAAGATCTTTGAAGTCTGACTAAATGGACGGACGACGAACGCCAAGTGATGGCAAAACGCACATGCCTTTGGCCAGGTGAGCTAAAAATGAAATGTAAGAAAAAAAGTACATTGTATTCTGTAACATGCTTTGTTTTGATTTCAGCAATACGAATCAGATTACAAGGGAACCCCTGCCAAATTCATTTTGAAAAGGGATCCTATCAGGTTTTGATTTCACCATTATTTGACTTGGTTGCAAAAGAAGGTAAACCTGAAAACTGGTTTTAGAGAAAAAAATCTCTTTTTTTGCAAACACTAATTTTTTCGTTTAAGCAATAATTTTTTGGTTAAAGTTTGGTGAATCCAAACAACTAACAGTCAGATGATGTTTATATGAATGAGGGTAATAATATGATTTAATTCCTCATAAAACCCTAAATAAAATTCAAGGAAATAAAGATCATATCATGTTTGAATTGTAATGTGAGACTTAAGTAAATGAACGCCACGGTTAGAGTTATCCCATACCGGTTGCATTTGAACACACTAGACGTTAAAAGACGATGACATGGCGAGACCAGTATTTCATTTATGAGAAAGGAAATGGTGGTTAAGCCTGAGATAATTAAATATAACGCTATGTAAAATTTATTTAAAAAGCTTTTCGTTGTTTTTTAGTAAGGTTTATATGGCAACCAAAACATCGACTATCCATTACAACTCATTTCAGACAGGAACAGCTAACTCTACCGATACACCTGATCCCAACAATGGTTTTTTATTGGGTCCGTGTTGTTCATTTTTGTTAATGTGTGTGTCTTCATATTTCTTTTCTGTGCCGTGCTCAAGTTATGTCTTTGTTTCCTTGTTTTTCCGATGTTGCCATTGTCCTTGGATTTTTCGTTCTAGACTGACGGTTCGGTTTTCACTTAATTTAAGAATTTGTGAGTTTGACCTTTGTCGCACATTCCTCAAAATCAATAGGGTTCCTCCTCTTATCATAAGTCATGTCTATGCATAGTTTCATATATATATATATATATATGAAATGTGGTTCACAAGATATCATATTATACAAAAGTTGAAACCCGGACGCACAGACACATTTCATCACATTTTAAGCCGAGTTCGACTTTGTCGCAATCGGCTAAAAATTATAAGAACTACAGGTAAAGTTGAAATTTTAAAATTGTTTAGACACGTACATGTTTGAGAGATCTGATTGTTCATATTATATACATATGTCTTGAATTCACTATTGTATAATCATTTATTTTCGTGGGGATAAAATTTCGTGGATTTGACCATTCACACTATTTACTGTCGTTCATACAATACAGGGTAATTTTTATTTGCTGGAATTGAATTTGTTGGAATTTATTTTCGGTACAGGGTAATTTATATTCGCTGGAATTAAATTTGCTGGGATTTATTTTCGGTGATAATTCTTATACACGAAAGAAACAAAATTTAATCCCTAACAAATATTTCTGCTTTTTCAGTATGTGTTATTAGCAAAGCTCGTTGTTGAACGCGTTAAAAGGGTTTTTCATTTGCTTAGTTTTACTAAATATTTGTAGGGATTTTGTTTTATGTACAGTTACACCATATCCCTTATGTTTTGCATTAAAGCTTTTTTAGACTAATTTTTGCTTTCTTCAACATTTATCTTCCATTCGTATACTTCTCAAAAAAATCTTCGCTCTTGAACTTGCAACACCAATTTCACCAAACTCGGTCTGAATCATCACTTTCAAAATTGTGTCAGTTATTGTCGGGTGGCACACAACATTGCTGCTGTGCTAAAAATAAATCTTGCAGTTAATTTCTGTTTTTAGCAAATAAAAACCGTCACTCACCTTATCAAACTCTTGCAAGGAGTTTAAATGATAACAATATCACAATCTATTTCTCCTGCAAATGTGAAAAAAATAACGACCTAGTTTTTCCTTTCCTTTTCTTAAATTTTCAAACCGTTTGAGATTTTTTTTTGTTACTAGAGATACAGGTGAAGTTTAAATCGCAAAATTTATAAGCAGAACCTTGACGGGATTGTTGTACCGTCAAGGGGGATTTGTTAACAACATGGAAGTGCAATAAATTTTGTAATTACTTAAAAAAAACATATTAAGACCTATTAAGTCCCGAGTTCCTATCGATGTCTACGTTTGTCTTTTGTCTTATTCGTGTTCTTTATGTGCAGTCCCATAGCAGATTGTGGCACGTAATTATAATTTTCAGCCATTGTAGGTGTTTCCTGTAATCCATTTTTTACATCTACGTATACATACATTGCATTTTTGAAGAAAATCTAATCATCTCTTTTGAACTTATAGCAATTTTTAGTAACATTTTTGCATTTTTTACCATTTTGTTTTATGTTTAAAAAGCTATTAGATACAGAAATTAATATTAAATTCCTTTAATGTTTAGCATATCATTGGTTACATATTCAAAAAAATCTTAAAACTGCTGAGCAAATCTCAAACAGACCTTAAATTAACGGCGTCTTTGATGCGATATAAACACTTTTTTGGGCCTAGAAAAAGAATCAAAGATGTAATCAGTTCATTATGGAAACAATGCTTTAGATTATGGGGAATTAGTTTAGCTTTTGTCTTTGCTTTTTACTGAAAAAATAGTTAAACTTAAGGTATATAAATTACCTTTGTGTTGGTTGAATGGTACTATTTCGAATGAATTGAATTGTTCTACTTTTTGATGTGAAAATCAGAACATGACATATTGAAACTATATTAATTGTATGTATCCATTAAATATTTATTATGGTTGATCATAAAATTCTTTCAACAATAGATGTTTCATATTTTACGAAAGGATATGGAGTAAATGAACATGAGACCATTACACATATGTTAACTCTAACTGCAATCATTTTAATGAGCTTTATGGCCATTTCGGAAATTTATTCCTCATCTGCAGCACTAGAACCCAAACAAAGGAAATCCATATTTTCAAAAAGTGTTAAAATGCATAAAACCAAACGAAAACCGAATAATCAGTAATATCAAATATAGCTAAGGACAAAACTACGATGGTGGGAGTTAATCCTTTGGTTTTAGAATTTACATAAATTTAGATAATAGTAATTGAACAACGTGTACACATGAGATATTATCTCATGTACAAGTACACAGCATGTTGTTAATTTTGTATCAGCATTTTGTTAATATGAAAACCAAACTAGAAAAATGAAATATTAGAAAAAAATATTCTGCTACATGTTTTGTTTTGATTTCAGCAATATTAATCAGATTACAAGGGAACCCCTGCCAAATTTATATTTGTTTTTAATAGAGATACAGGTGAAGTTCAAATCGCAAAATTAATAAGCAGAACATTGACGGCATCGTTGTACCGTCGAGGGGATTTGTTAATAACATGGAAGTGCAATAAATTTTTGTTATTACCTTGAAATTTTTTTTTAAAAATGATAAGCATATAAAGACCTACATACATTGCATTTTTGAAGAAAATCTGATCACCTCTTTTGAACTTATAGCCATTTTTACTAATATTTTTGCATTTTTTACCATTTTGTTTTATTTTAAAAACAGCTATTGGAGATAGAAATTAATATTAAATTCCTTTAATGTTTAGCATATCATTGGTTACATATTTAATAAAAATCTTAAAACTGCTGAACAAATCTCAAACAGACCTTAAATTAACGAAGTCTTTAATTCGATATAAATACTTTTTTACGCCTACAAAAAGAATCAAAGGTATGGAAACAATGCTTAAGATTATGGGGAATTAGTTTGGCTTTTGTCTTTACGTTTTACTGAACAAATAGTTAAACTTAAGGTATATAAATTACCTTTGTAGTGGTTGAATGGTACTATTTCGAATGAATTGAATTGTTCTACTTTTTGATGTGAAAATCATCAATTTTTAATGAACAGGACATAATGAAATTATATTAATTGTATGTATCTATTAAATATTTATTATGGTTGATCATAAAATTCTTTTAACAATAGATGTTTCAGCATTTTGTTAATATGAAAATGAAATATTAGAAAAAAAATATTCTGCTACATGTTTTGTTTTGATTTCAGCAATATGAATCAGATTACAAGGGAACCCCTGCCAAATTTATATTTGTTTTTACTAGAGATACAGGTGAAGTTCAAATCGCAAAATTTATAAGCAGAACCTTTACGGCATCGTTGTACCGCCAAGGGGATTTATAAACAACATGGAAGTGCAATAAATTTTGTTATTACCTTAGAAAAATTAAAAATTAAAACAAAAAAAAAATAAGCATATAAAGACCTACATATATTGCATTTTTGAAGAAAATCTAAACACTTCTTTTGAACTTATAGCCATTTTTAGTAATATTTGTCATTTTTTTTACCATTTTGTTTTATGTTTAAAAAGCAATTGGAGATAGAAATTAATATTAAATTCCTTTAATGTTTAGCATATCATTGGTTACATATTAAAAAAGAACAAAAAAAATTAAAAAAAACCTAATACTGCTAAACAAATAACTAAATACCGAGGTAACTGTGAATTTAACTCCTGCATATGCGCTTTTCGACAACTTATGTCTCTTCAGTGCAGATAAAATTAAAACGTTTGAAAAACCATAAACTCAAAGATGTTTAAAAACTGATAGAGATCAAATAACCATTATGATCTAAATGTAAAGCCAAAATCAGCTAAGGTCAGAGTTTTGCATGAGGGAGATACTCCTTAGTTTTCAACAGAATTTTAAAAAAATTTGATATTGTAAGGTTCCAGATAGAATCGGTTTCCGGGTCCGCACCGAAGTACTGACTACTGGGCTGGTGAATACCTTCGGGGACTAACCTTCCACTAGCAGTGGCATCGACCCAGTGGTAACAGATAACTAAATACCGACGTAACTGTGAATTTAATTTCTGCATATGCGCATTTCGACAACTTAAGTCTCTTCAGTGTAGATAAACTGTAAACGTTTGGAAGACCAAAAACTCAAAGATGTTTCAAAACTGATAGAGAACAAATAACCAATATGATCTAAATGTAAATTCAAAATCAGCCAAGGACAGAGCTTCAAATGAGGGAGATACTCCTTAAATTTCAACAAAAGTTACAAAAATGTTGATTTCGTAATGTTCCAAATAGAATCAGCTTCCGGGTACGCACCGAAGTACTTACTATTGGGCTGATGAATACCCTCAGGGACTAACAGTGCACCAGCAGTGGCATCGACCCAGTGGTAACAAATAACTAAATACCGAGGTAACTGTGAATTTAGTTTCTGCATATGCGCATTTCGACAACTTATGTCTCTTCAGTGCAGATAAATCTAAACATTTGGAAGACCATAAGCTCAAAGATGTTTAAAAAATGATAGAGAACAAATAACCAATATGATCTAAATGTAAAGCCAAAATCAGCTAAGGACAAATTCAAACAGACCTTAAATTTACGGCATCTTTAATGCAATATAAATACTTCTTTGCGCCTAGAAAAAGAATCAAAGATATAATCAGTTCATTATGGAAACAATGCTTAAGATTATAAGGAATGATTTTGGCTTTTGTCTTTGCTTTTTACTGAAAAAATAGTTAAGGTATATAAATTACCTTTGTGATGGTTGAATGGTATTATTTCCACTGAATTCAAGTGTTCTACTTTTTGATATGAAGAACATTAATTTTTAATGAACAGGGCATATTGAATATATATTAATTGTAAGTACATGTATCTATTAAATATTTATTATGGTTGATAATAAAATTCTTTTAACAATAGATGTTTCAGCATTTTGTAAATATGAAAACCAAACTAGAAAAATAAAATATAAAACAAAAAAGTATTCTGCTACTTGTTTTGTTTTGATTTCAGCGATATGAATCA
The DNA here is from genome assembly GCA_002080025.1 of Modiolus philippinarum. Classification (NCBI taxonomy): domain Eukaryota; kingdom Metazoa; phylum Mollusca; class Bivalvia; order Mytilida; family Modiolidae; genus Modiolus; species Modiolus philippinarum. Next base: position 13,670 of record MJUU01056138.1, read on the forward strand.
GATTACATGGGAACCCCTGCCAAATTTATTTTGAAAAGGGGGGTCCTATCAGGTTTTGATTTCACCAATATTTGGTTTGGTTGCAATAGAAAGTAAAGTAGAAAACTGAAATTGTAAGAGAAAAAATCGTTTTTTTGCAACACCAGTTTTTAAAAGCAATATTCACCGTATGGGAACGACACCGGATATTGGTACTACCGAAGCGGACGATTCATATTACTTTGGTATGAGTGAACGTGAAAAATCGCACTTTTATTATATTTCTTCTCAATATTTGTGTCAAAAATGTATATGATGATCGACAGGATAAAATTAGAGTTCATTAAAGTCGTATAAACATAGAGTAAACATAGAGTAAAGCAAGTAAATAAAAATTAGAAATAAAAAGACGTCGCCTAGTACCGCCAAAATGTCCCAGCGGGATGCTTTTTGCTTCAAAAGCAAACGATTGTAGGCGTGTTGTGTTAAAACACACCCTTTAGTTCAATAATTTCACCCTTCTATTAAAATTAAACAAATCCATGTCTCAACAGCTGGTTATGTAACATAATTCACGAAAACAAAATTATGAAAGTGTACGGCGACTTGTCTATTATCTGGCATATTCTACAAGTCGCCGTACACTGTCATAATTTTGTTTTCATGATTTAAGTTGAATAACCGGCTGTTGAGACATGGATAATGCCTAATTTTAATCGAAGGGTGAAATTATTGAACTAAATTGTGTTTTAAACAACGCACCTACATTTTGGCGGTACTAGCTATATAGGCGACGTGTTTTCATCTCTAATTTTTATTTACTTGCTTTACTCTATATTTATACGACTATTATGAACTCTGAGTTTATCCTGTCGATCATCACACACATTTGTAGTCACAAATATTAAGAAGAAATATAAAAGAAACTACGATTTTTCACGTTCCCCCATGCTAATGTAATATGAATCGTCCGCTTCGGTAGTACCAATATCCGGTGTCGTTCCCATACGGTGATATTTGATTAGTCATAGTTTGCTGAATCCTGACAAATTACAGCAAGGGAAGCCTCTAGTTTATATAAAGTGATTCATCAGAAAACCCTAAAAGAATTCATGGAATTTAAGGAAATAAAAATTATATCATGCTTGCCACAAAAAGGCGGACATAAATATTTGCACATGTATTGACAAGGTTACATGCATTGGAAAATTATAAAAACAAATTTTCAAAATATAAAAAATTCACTTTTTGGTGATCAATTTTAAAAGTCATACCTTATAACCGATTTTTGAAAAACATGTATTTATTGTAGTCATTCGCCTGCCACAATCTAAATTTTTTCATGCAAATTCAAAATGTAGGAATGATAAAAACGTTTTTATTATTTTTCACAGAAAATAACTGCAAATATGGGAAACAATCAGAAATTCACAATTTTTACCTCAATTAAAGAAGTGCTGAAAATCTATAATTCTATTCAAAGTAGCTTCGCGTCTGCATGAACGTACTCGTTATCTTTATGATACAAGATAACATTTTTTTTTAATATTAAAAATTCAGCTTATCTTTTAATATTAAGAGATGCGCCAGCTCTGAAATGTATAGTAAATATGAAAACGGCTTAGGTATGAAATTGTTAGCATCCGGATTTCGTCATTTTCGATCAAATGCATTTCTGGTCACTACTAAATGATATACATGTAAAATGTTTGGTTGTTTATTGGTGGCAATAAATCTGCTAATTTTTTTTTCATGCTGTCTCATTTCGTGACTTGATATGCGAATTGCCGTTTTTGTTTGTTTGTTATTTTTTATTAAGGAATTTTACCATTTCTCCCTTTTTGCTGCGTTATTCGTTTACTGATTAACTTTAGGCCTTAAATTGACATCGATAGCATTACCATAGCAGCTTATTCTTTATATTTAATACTTTAATCAACTTATTTTTGATACTGAAAATATATGTTTTTTTTTCATTGAAAAATGTACTTACTCAAAAAAGATGTATTTTTGATATTACCAAATTAATTTCTAATAGTAAAAAATGATCTTTATCAGATAAAGAAGTCAGTTCTATTATTCAAGATAATTTTCAATGTAACTTATTTGTTAAAATCAAAAATTTTTTTTGATATATTAAAAATGAGAATTATCTGGACCACGTATTTACCAATTTGTCGTTATTATATGCACATCTCTCCAATACTTTCCGTTTGATCGCTGTAAAAGGGATAGAAGTTGATATGGTACATAGCAAAAATCTTGTGATCAAAATAATTAAATATTCTCGAAGCGTAACACAATACCAAAAGAGTTTTAGTCACTAAATATATATCTAATAACGGAAGCCCATATAGGACCTATCAAAAATATTTTTGAATTCGTTATAACGAATTCTGGAAGTTGTTATAACGAATTTAATTCGTTATACGGAAGCCCATATAGGACCTATCAAAAATATTTTTGAATTCGTTATAACGAATTCTGGAATTTGTTATAACGAATTCAATTCGTTATAACAAATTTTTGAATTCGTTATAAAAGATTTTGGAATTTGTTATAACGAATTCAAAAATATTTTTGATAGGTCCTATATGGGCTTCCGTACCTAATGCATACATAAACAAAGAAAATTTTTATCATTTTTTCTTATCTTAAACTTAGTGGTCTATAAATTAAGGATGGTCAATCCTCAAGTTCATTATATCAAGGTTTTAAAATAAGTATCTTTATTTATTAGTACATCGATCATACATCATTTTAAGCGAAAAATATTGATATGTCAGTGTGCCCGTTTTTGAGATTTACTTGCCTAAAATTTTGGCGGGAAACCAAACTCCTCTTGATTTTTCATTTACTTTGCATTAAGGCAATCGCCCTTTGGAATACAAGGAAGATATGTCAAGAATTTCATCAAATTTTGTCAAAAGTTTATTCAAGATGTTCAAGTCTATGCTACTTAAAATTCAAAAGCAAATATCTTCCCAAATTGTTTTCATCATGTTAAATATCTGACAGGGGAGTTCTGTATTAACAAAAACAAAAATCTGAAAAAAGCGGAACAAATTTTGAATTTCCAATTTCATTTTCTCAAAAAAATGCAAAATGACAAAAACAATGAAAACTGAACCCTTTGTCGTAACAAGTGTAAGACATAGGCAGAAATAACTCTGTTGGTAGCTGTAAATAAAACAGTTTTTAATATATCAATTCTTAGCAGACTTTTCTTTTCGTACACATTAGAGAAAATTTGTTGCTGTTGCTTCAAAATGAATTTTAATATGACGAATATCGACTTGCTTCTACTTCTTGATCGGTCACCTTCAGCACATTGAAGTTTTTGCCAATTTGGTACTGCGCAATGCTTATACCTAAGTCGAAAGTAAATCATATCGACATTTGAAATTAAAATGATACGTACGAGGAATCGATTTAACTAAAATATGTAGGTACATAACTAAAGACCCGTTTGGTCATATTTCTAATAACT
>MJUU01056138.1:18186-31852 GCA_002080025.1 Modiolus philippinarum
ATCCAGTAGGCTCATATGAGCATGAATCACTAATCTGTCACACCTTTTATACAGACAATAAAAACCTCAATTTTCCTTTTTATAGCTGTTTCAGGCTAGACATGGCATGTCAATCATAACAGCGTGAACAGGTTTCTTTTTTGCTCAATCGGCTAAACAAAAGTAGGTGCCATTACTTTTGTTCCGTAGTCTATCTTTCAAAAATCTTTTCTGTAACTACTGGGACAATTTAAACCAGATTTAGTCTGAATCATTACTAAAACTCAAAACAAAAGCAATTATAGTGTGAACTTAAAAAAAAAAAAAGAGTGACAACAGGTGTTTTGGAAGGGTGAGTTTGTAGTGCCCTGCATACAACTTCCGTCACATAGTGTGCGAGGCATTTATTGCCTTTTTTATTAGACAATATTTTTGTCGAATTTAGAGGTCAGGTTTTTACAAGGGTTTACACAAAAAAAACCCCCAAAAAAACAAAAACTTTTAGCTCAGGTCTTTATTTTCAGATTTCGCTACATAGACGATCTACCTTCTCTTAATAATAAAAAATTCAAGGAATATTTACACCAGATCTATCCCAATGAGCTTGAAATTGAAAAAAACTACTGATACAGGTTCTACTTCAGGTTCGTATTTAGATCATTTCATATACACTGACGAAGATGCACGTTTGAAATCTAAGCTATGTAAAAAAACGTCATGACTTTAACTTCCCCTTTGTGAACTTTCCCTTTCTGAGCAGCAATATACCTTACTACATGTATACAACCAATGAAGTGTACATTTCACAGTTGATTCGTTACTTTCAAGCATGTAGTTTATACAGTGATTTTTTAATAGAGCAAAAACACTGTCCCAAAAGTTGCTTAGTCAGGGATTTGTTTAGCCTTTGTTACTTTCATCCCTTCAGAAATTCTACGGCTGTCATCATAACATCATTGACAGATATGACGTGTCTGTGTCCCAAATGAAAACATTTTCAGCTAGGTTTCACATCTTCACGGATTTGGCATTATCGGTTTTGACTCACTGATAGTGTGACGGGTGTCACTAGTGGAGCAGGACATACTTACCCTTCCGGAGCGTCTGATGTCATTCCCGGTTTTCCTGGGAGTTGAAGCTATGAGTGCCTTAGTTCTTAATGTCGTCTTTTTATTTCCTGCAGTGTGGCTGTCTCACGTCCTTGTTTTGTCTTTGTTTTTCTCTGTTGTCGTTTTTTGCCATGTCTCTGACTTCGATTTTTGTGATCATCACTTTACTTGTTCCTTCGGTACTCTACTGCCCTTGATTGAAAGCTAATAACAAGGACATATTGGTACTACAAACATCAATAATGGAGACAAAACAAAAATTCAACAATATGATATACAATTGAGCTCCCCCCCCACACACATAAAAGGAGAGTGACATCAGGTGTTCGGAATTAGTACGCTTGTCAAAATGTTAAATCGTGTTGTCATCATTATATTAGTACATTATTTTATCACCCAGTCATAATTATTAAAGACAATTTAATAGTAATAAATAATTGTAAATGTAATAGTCTTGACTTAGTAAGACAAATACAAGTCATAACTTATAAGAATAAGTGTAGCAGTTTTGGCTGGGTAAAAGGTAAAAGTTGAAATATGTTTGTGAATGATCTCGTTATTACCAGTCAATTTTAAATAAAGGTAAATGTTACCGTCTTACGAGCGTCTTACTAATACAGACAAGTGCCTTGACAGTCATAACTGATAGAACCAAATGTAACAGTTATAACTAATAAATTCAATGTTACAGTTTAAACGAATTAAGCAAATATACCATCAATTACTAGTAAAAATAAATGATGGAAAATGAATAAATTGAGACAACTGTTTAAATTAATCCCGGTTGATGTAACTATAATTTTACAGTGAATTGACAGACGTGTTACCATCATCCTGGAATGACAAAAAGCGATTTTTTCATTCATTAAAAAAGATACAAGCTTTTTCGCATTGTCATTAAAAAGCTTTAAGTTGTTATAATACACAACACAGACATGTTTTACATTACACGTAGCTTTTACATTTATAAAGTAAGTAAGAACCGAACCGTCAATCCAAAAGCGAACAATCCAAGGACAATGGCAACACCAGAAACAAACTAGAGGCTCAGAGACTGAGCCTGTATCGCTCACCTGACAAAATGCTTCTATGCCATGCATGGCCAAAAAAGATGTATTTCACCAATGAGGTCTAATGTGAAGCTATGTTCTCCATTGGCACAAGTGTTTTTTGTCTGATCCTATTGAAATGAGTAATCCTTGCAAAGGACCTTTAATACATCATTTCAATACAGTTTAGTTAAATTTGTTTAGTTTCAGAGAAGATATGAAAAGTATGGTTGTCACATACAGGGCTACGACGTTAAACTATGTTATGCACTGGAGGCCATGTTTTTGTCGGATCAAAATGAAATGAGTAAATTTTGTAAAGTATCATCCATACATCATTCAAATCTTAATGTAATGAGCAATCTTTGTTAGGAACGTTTAGTACATAATTCCTGTAAAGTTTGGTTGAATTTGCCTCAGAAGATGAAAATGTGATTTTTCCCATAGGGTCTTATGTTGAACCTAAGTTCCATGCTGGCGGCCATGTTTTTTATCGGATCGGAACGAAATGAGCAATCTTTGTAGAGGACCTTTAGTACATCATTCCTGTAAAGTTTGGTTGAATTTGCTTCCGCTGTTTCAGAGGAGAAGATGAAAATGTGATTTTCCCTTAGGTCCAATGTTAAACCATGTTCCTTGCTGGCGGCCATGTTTTTCGTCGGATCGGAAAGATATGTGCAATCTTTGTTAAGGACCTTTAGTACATCATTCCTTTAAAGTTTGGTTGAATTTGCTTCAGCTGTTTCAGAGCAGAAGATGAAAATGAATTTTTCCCATAGGGTCCAATGTTAAACCTAAGTTCTGCGCTGGGGGCCATGTTTTTTATCCGATCAGTAAGCAATGAGCTTTCTTTGTAAAGGACCTTCCATACATCATGCCTGTAAAGTTTGGTTGAATTTCTTCAGCTGTTTCAGAGCAGAAGATGAAAATGCGATTTTTCCATAGGGTCCAATGTTAAACATAAGTTCAGCACTGGCGGCCATGTTTTTCGTTGGATCGGTATGAAATGAGCAATCTTTGTTAAGGACCTTTAGTACATCATTCCTGTAAAGTTTGGTTCAGTTTGCTTCAGTGGTTTCAGAGCAGAAGATGAAAATGTGATTTTTCCCATAGAGTCCAATGTTAAACCTAAGTTCCGCGCTGGCGGCCATGTTTTTTATCGGATCGGTAAGAAATAAGCTATCTTTGTAAAAGACCTTCCATACATCATTCCTGTAAAGTTTGGTTGAATTTGCTTTGGTGGTTTCAGAGGAGAAGATGAAAATGTGATTTTCCCATAGGGTCCAATGTTTAACCATGTTCCGTGCTGACGGCCATGTGTTTTGTTGGATCGGAACGAAATTAGCAGTCTTTGTTAAGAACCTTAAGTACATCATTCCTGTAAAGTTTGGTTGAATGTGCTTCAGTGGTTTCAGAGCAGAAGATGAAAATGTGATTTTTCCCATAGGGTCCAATGTAAAACCATGTTCCGTGCTGACGGCCATGTTTTTTGTTGGATCGGAACGAAATTAGCAGTCTTTGTTTAGGACCTTTAGTACATCATTCCTGTAAAGTTTGGTTGAATTTGCTTCAGTGGTTTCAGAGCAGAAGATGAAAATGTGATTTTTCCCATAGGGTCCAATGTTAAACCTAAATTGCGCGCTGGCGGCCATGTTTTTTATCGGATCGGAACGAAATGAGCAATGTTTGTAAAGAACTTTGCATACATCATTCCTGTAAAGTTTGGTTGAATTTGCTACAGCGGTTTCAGAGGAGAAGATGAAAATGTGAAAAGTTAACGGACGACGGACGGACGGACGGACGGACGGACGGACGACGGAAGACAGACGACGGACGACGGACGACAGACGCCAAGTGATGGCAATAGCTCACACTGACCCTTAGGGTCAGGTGAGCTAAAAAGGGTGAAGGGAAACAGAGACACAACATGGGTACGGCACAGAAAAGAAAAATGAAGACACACTCAAACACACACAAAGATGAACAACACGGACTTCGTCTTTCAAATGAATCCCCGGTAACAATTATAGCCGAAGCAGCATTTGCTGCAGGTTATCACAGAATTACCAAAACAGTCACTTAAGGTAGTAGGACCGGGGTAGTGGGAATTAACTCTTTTTCTCCACAAATTACTTGTTTTGATTAGTATGAATAAAACAAAAAAAAAATACAATAGTTATCATAATTAGAAATAAAATATTCATGTATCATGAAACTACACTCCTTCTATAAAATACTTCAAAGTACCTACATTAAAATATCGAGGTCTTGAATGGCATCTTAAAAATATTAAAATAAATGAAATTCAAATTTTTGGAAAGGGAGGTAATTCTTTCTGCTTGACGTTCAGAATTCAAGAATTTTCAGACTTCTTATGCAGATTTCCCAAAATTGTGAAGAAAGGGTACGGTGATTTTCTATTTTGATACAAGTCATACGTATGGAGGACCTTCAATTTCCCAGTTTTGTGAAAATCGATTGTAAGGATTTTCATCCAAAACAAATTGATTTTTTACAGCAAATTAACACTTAATGCATGCTTATGATCATTATTCTCTCATTTTTAGGTTAACAAGTTTCTATGAAGAAGTTTGGCAATATATAGTCTTTTTATGCCGATTCTTATAAATCTACAGTACAGTAGTATACGCTTCATGGTGATTTTTAATCAGAATTTAAGATTCCTAAGATAGGGGTGTTTCTGTGAACTATAAATCAAAATTCTTAGGGTGAAAGTTTTTAAACCTCTTCTAGAAATATATTAGTACATAATTGTTTCATACTGCAAAGTTGAAGAAAATTGACTGTGTGGAAATTGTTTTGGGTTACCAGGGTCTACTACCTTAATGTATTCCATTTTGAATATTTCAGAACTACACTCATTAATATCAATTCTAAGTACGAATGGATTTCTTTTTTACGAAATACAGCCACAAAAACTAATATCACTGTATAAGAACTAATAATGCATATGTGCTGTTTTAAAATATTACATTTTTAAAGATCTAATATCTATAAGATTCACATTTATTATTCAATTTGACTTTCAGTTCTTTTCATTTCTAATACATAACACGTTTTGTTAATTTTAAATGTAATGTCTAGCGCTTAATTTTTATCTTTAGAGTCATATCTCATCAACTTATCATATAATCACATTTTGGAATAAGGGAAAGATTATCACTGGTTACTTTTGGTGCATCTAGTAGTAAATGATTCGGACATGTACAGGATCGCTGACACTAAGGCTAATGTTCCTATTGCATGATAAGAAGTTTTAAAATCCCCTGTTGAATCACGGAATAAACCTGAAAAATAATTTCTCTAATGTTGAATACATTTCTCTGAATTTGTATTTCCAAAATAATATTGTAAATTTAAACAACACATATTTTTCTACGTTTCCTGTAGGACTTATTCTTTAGTCTTCAAAAAGAAACCTCGGTCGATTATCTCCCTGTACCAAGTTAGTTCTAAAAAGTTAAAGTGGAGATAATTTTAATTAAGTCATCGATATGCTAATCAAAATTGTCTCCTCTTTGAACCATACAAAACAAACTTCGTGCAGGGAGATAACCGACCGAGGTTCCTCATTTGTGTTATATTAATGGCAGTGACATTCAGCTGCTACAAGTTGATGTATTTGAAAGTCACATTATTATATTGTTTTGAATGCAGCGGCCATAAGAGTTTTTATATAAATTTATCTGCAAAATAAACCCATATACTTTAATATGAGTAAAAGCTGATATAAAACGAATAATCAAATAGGATCAACGTGAAATAATAGTGGGTGAAATGCAAAAGCCCTTCTACACATGCCTGATACTGTGAGTGCTTTAATTTTTGATGTAATGTTACTAGTATTGATATTTTCAGGATGTCTTGTGTCTGTGTTCTTCTAGTTTTCTAATTTTTAATATTTGTGAACTTAAATTATTGCAACTTATATTTTGTAACAGCTAACTAATGTAAAAATGGAAACTAATTAAAATTAAACTACTTTTTGCAATAATTATGTTCATATAGACAAGTTTCATTTTACAAATGATACTCACCAAATATTAAAGGACCAAGTATAAATGTTGGCAGCTGACACAATATTGTTAAAGCTAATGCTGACGGAGACAATTTTGGTCCAACTATTTCTACAATGTGTGTATACATTAATACAAGTTGTATTCCTCCAAATAAACCAATGATCACACTAAATACGATAAACCCTGGAAATGATGTCATCAACTGATTACAATTAAATGCTATCCCACACATAGCTTGTGACACAGCAAGAATATGATTCGTTTTAATTTGTGGCTTATCAGCCAAGAATCCGCTAGTTATTCTACTAATGAAATCAACAGCCCCGGTAAGAGAAACAAGTAAAACTATCTCTCTATTGTTTATGTTGTTTTCTTTTGCATGTAGGGGCAGAAACGGCAAAAATGTAACAGCAACTATACTGCCCAAAGAATTTGCAAATAAAAATATTATAAAGGTTATATTCAAGCAAGATGCAAATCCCATCGGACATTTTTTTTTCTTCATATCTTCTTGGTCGTCATTTCTGCTAATTTTGCAGCTTACAGTATCGTTATAATAGCAAATGATATCGGGAAAAGACACCATGTGCTTTTCAGAATCTTTCGACCTGGTATGACAGTTTTCATTATCTAAATGTGTTCCACTAGAAAAGGTTATTGGTACTGTATTATTTTTATCTTTAAACAATACTGGGTCTGAATAACATATATATTTTTTATCTTTAATGTCTTCGTTAGGGTGAAATTTTACTTTTTCACATTTTCTGTCATACCCATTTAACAAACTTACTGAAGCTGTATCTAAACCGTTTTTGTTATTTATTTTTGTCTTTTTGTTGTGATTATCTTTTATACAGATTTCATTTGACCTCAGCAAACATGCCATTGGAACATTATGTAGCAATACACCACCAGTTAATAGCAGAGCTCCACGAAGGCCATATGTATCAAGCAAATAACGGTATAACGGCGGGCATACAAGGCCACCAACACAGCAACCTGATGCTGCTATTCCATTTGCTAGTGCCCTCCGCTTTTCAAAGTATGTCCCAAGTAAGAAAAGTGCAGGTGGATATATCAGTGACATTCCTCCACCTAAAAAAAATCAAAATAATGTATCGATGAAAACAGCTATCCCTAGTTCTTGTCGTCATTTATCTTTGTTTTTGGTCTCTGTATGTTTCTGTAGTGCAGTTCCCCTGTGGGATGTGGCTTGTGATTGTAATATTCGGCAATTGTACGTGTTTACTGTTATTTTGACTTTATAATTATACTTAAAAATGTAAAAGTATTTGTTTTCAGTTAGATTGACACGCATTTATTATACAGTCCTCTACTTGAAGCTTCTACTAAATGTTTAGCACTTTTTTTTATCCATAAGAGAAAAACATGTTTGTTCCCCCGTGGCAATTTTAAAGACCAACTTTATCAAGCAACATTGTCTTCGATCATTTTCAGCGATTGATTGAAACTTATGGATTGTGGCATGCGATTGTAATGTTCGGCAATGGTAATTGTTTCCTGTTATCTTTCCTTCAATAATACGAATGAAATATAAATATGGAGAAAAACATTAATGACAGCAAAACACTACAGAGGCTCCTTATGGAAGCACAATGGTATCAAGTTACTATTAACTTTTCGCACCTGTGATAAATGAATAATATACTGAAAATTATCAGCAATATTAGCCTTCTGGTAAAAATGGTATATATCTCCCGATATTTACCATTTTGTTAAAATTCTATAATACTTGTCTCAAAAATTGAAAAAGTAGAAAATCGGGGTGTTTTTTTTAACGATATTGCTTCATCACAACAATCATTATACATTCATGTATAATTATAAAAACACATTTAAAATTATAATCAAGGATAATTCGCCTATTCCACTTTTCAGCGAATTTTATAAATACAATTCGAAACCTTTAACACCGCAAAGCCCCAACTACCGAATGGGAAACCAAGCTTATTTTAAAGCACTTCTATAAGCTTTCAGAGAAATATTCCCTTCAAAATTCCTCCTTAGAAAACATAGTTTTTATCTCATGAACTATACTGTCAGACATTAACGGCATTTTCCATTGTGCATGCAGTTCATGCCACTACAAAAGGAATATGTCATTGTCATAATCCGGTAACGGGAATTAAAAGGCCGCCAGGACCTTAATAATACATTTAACTTGCCTAGGGATAAGAACGTTATTTTAAATGGATCCAAGATAAAGCTTATAGTTGTTTCTGTATAAAAAATAAAATACCACGATTACAGGAATTTTGAGTTCTGTGATTAGCCATTACAACTTGAATCTCTTCAATGCAGATTAAAACCAAACAATTATGAACCAAAAGTCAAAACACACAAGTATTGCACGAATTGACTGGCAATACCCTTTCGAATTAGCAGTTTATTAGTAAAGGCATTGGTGATATATTAATGAGATACTTTACATTTTCGAAAAAATATTTACTATTTTTACTATATTTACTATTTTTTCTTCATGTCGATTTTTATTTAACATTCAATCCTATAATCCAGAATAGCAGAAATCAATATAAATTTCTCAAATTATAACTTCCATAAAACGAACATGAAACTAATATAAACGGCAAAAAAACCTTAGTATTACTTACAGACTATTTAGGCACGGACTATTTCATTTTCAGGGGGGGGGGTGGTATTTTTTAGAAAAAAAATTTCTGGCCCCGATTTTTGCCCCCAAAAAATTCTCTGACCAGCATCTTGGTTGAAAAAAATAATCTGGCCCGGATCATGTCCATTAGAAAAAAAAGCCCGGCTAAACAAAATTTCCTAGCATAGTGTATATGGAAAAAAAATAATCTGACGAAAAAAAATTCCCGGCTCGGGTAAAAATACCAGACCCCCTGTAAATCAAATGGTCCGTGCCTTAGTACAATGTAAAAGCATAATGTGGATATGAAAACATCTTTACAACTCAGACTTTAAAATAACTATGAGGTGTGAGTAAGGTTCATTGTTGAAGGCCTCATGGTGACTTCCAGATGAAGAACAACAATAAAAGCGTTGTTCCTTTGATTGCTTTTAACCTGTATTTGTAGAGACGTTGTCTCATGTGCATTTACTTCATATCCTTTCATTCTCCATTTATCCTGCCACTATGATAAGTACTACTCGTCGATTAGTGCACACACTGCAAACAGCATTGTGCAGATATTAACAACAAAAATTATTCAGCTGGATGATAAATGTTACTCACCGACTAGTATACTCAATGTAAAGAACATAAAGTGAATATTAACTGCAAGACAACTAAAACTGTATCCTGCAGCAGTGATTAACGCGCCAAGAATGAGCGTTTTTCTAGGAGTCGTTAGCTTTATCAAATACATCATAACCGGTAAACCTGTAATGGAAATATAAAGGTTTCAGAATTACTACCCATGTGTAGATGTTTATAAGAACTTCACCATTCCTCCCTTATTTTACCACATTTTGCTCTTGAGCCAGAACCTGAATATTTGTTTCGCAGACAGCATGTAAACACTGCACTCGCTAATACGAAAAGGAGTTTGATTTGCAACTCAAAGGAGATGAAGAGCAATAAAATCGTTGTTCCATTGCAAGGCTTTACCATGTATTTATAGAGACTTTATCTCATGTGTATTTACTCCATATCATTTTATTGTTTATTGAGTGTGGGTTTATTTTCATATCCGGAAGTATACAATTTGTAAATACACCCTGTTTAAAAAGATATTAATAATCATAGTCATCATGCAACGTAGTGTTAGTCGTATTTAATTCCTTGCACACAACTTTTAAATCTGTATTTTTTTTTTGTTTTATTTATAAGTTTAACTTATTTATTACGCATGGGAAGGCATATATGCATATATAAACAACAGTAAAAACGTTATAAAAAATTGTTATAATTACGGCATTGATGTCAAGCCCTTTTGTGTGGCCTTCTTTGGTATTAACATTGATAGGGTCTTTGCATCTTAAATAAACACATTCTAAATTTCTAAAATCGGTATTGTATGGACACGGGTAACGTATTCTAGTATATGCATGGAATCATTATGCTGAACTCCTCACGGGAAGAAATATTGATGGAAGCTGTACACTGAGGGTACATAATTTTATTTGTCAGTTAGTAATGGGTCTGGAGCTGGCATGTCAGTTAACTGCTTGTAGTCTTTTGTGATTTCATTTTTATGTCCGTATATTTAGTTCTTTCAGTTTCATTTTTCACAATTGACTCAGTCCTGTTGCTAACTGAATTTTACTGTTGTTACAATCTTTATTTAGGGGCCGACTCCGACCTGCCGTTGGGTGTGGGGTTTTCTCACCGTTTATTGAAGATCTTATGGTGGCTTTGAGTTGTTATCACTCCCCTTCGAGTCGTAGTCTCTTTGACACATTCCCCGTTTCCCTTCTTTTTTCGTTTTTTTTTTTGTTTTATCTGACCATGTCTTTGTAGGAATTTTATGTCACATAAACTTACTATATATTTGATATATATATGAAAGGATTCAAAGTAAATGCACATGAGACAAAGGCTCTACAAATGCATGGTAGAACCAAGCAAAGCAGCAACGCTTTCATCGTTGTTCTTCATCTTGAAGTCGCAACGAGGTCTTCAAAAATGACCTTTGTCTGTTTAACCAATGAATGCGAGATCGTCAACGAATATGAAATACTGGCAAAGTGCTCTTATTATAACTGTCGTCCCATCATTTGCTTATATTTCGGTTTTATTAGTTTTTATCCCTAAAACTAAATTTTGCATGCAAAAATAAAATGAGTTGGCTCAATAATTCAAGGCTCAACATCTATATGACAATTTTTTTTATCAACAATTATTTACACTCTATCCATTATATAACATACATTCCTTTAATAGTAAAATGACTAATACAAATTTGTTATTCATTAGCATCTATTTTCTATTTAAGTGCTAGAAATAGCAAGATACCGATATTACTTTAAATCTTTTGTTATTCTTGTGGTCTTTTCGACAACATCTGTAATTAATTTTATGTTATTGCTTTAGTTCAAAATGTTGTATATTTTGGTTTGTGTATTTTGTTTCTCCAGTATTCTTGTCGCAGTACCGATTAAATTGAAAATATTTGGATGATCAAAAAATTTTTTTAAAATGTTTAAACGCTGGAAGTGCCCCCCCCCAAAGGCTTAAAGCTAACAGATACTAAAAAAATGATTCAAAAACACAATTTAACTTAATTTTTTAGTCGTACCTTACATAAGTACGTCTGAATTTGGTACTTCTTGATTGGACAGTTTGGACAGTTTAATAGAGATTTAGCCCCATCTGAGATTTCTGTATTATTAATTCAATTCGACAATCGATGAATTTTCTGTTAATAATACAAAATTCAAGGAATATATCCAAATGAGCTTGAAATTAAAAAGACTACTGATGCATTTATTTCAACTTCGTGATATACATTGACGAAGGTGGACGTTTGAAATTTAAACTTTATGACAAGAGTGATGATTTTAACTCCCCAGTTGTGAACTTTCTCTTTCTGAGCAGCAATATACCTACCTCTTCAGTCTATTGACTGTAGATTTCCCAATTGATTTGTCACTGTCGAGCATGTAATTCATACAGCCCTTATTTGTTCAGCCTATGTTACTTTCATCCTTTCAGAGATTCTATGGCCGTCTTCATGCATGACACCATTGACAGATATGACGTGTCTGTGTCCGAAATGAAAACGGATATTTTCAGCTAGAGTTCACGTCCTCACGGATTTGACATAACCAGTTTTGACTAAACCCTGGATTGACCCACTGAAAGTGTGACGGGTGCCACTTAGTGGAGCAGGACATGCTTACCCTTCCGGAGCACCTGATGTCACTCCCGGTTTTCATGGGAGTTCACACTGTGGGTGCATTAGTTCTTAATGTCGTCTTTTTCTCCATGTCTTATGGCTGTCTCACGTCTTTGTTTTGTCTTTTTTTTTTCTCTGTTGCCGATTTTGCCTTGTCTTTGGAGTTTGATTTTTTTCATAATCGCTTCCCTTGTTCTTTCAGTATTCTACTGCCATTGTTTTTTTTTATAAAGAATCGTGAAATTAAAACAAGTATAGATCCTGACATATCCTGATTTCGTTTGGTTTTATGCATTTTAAACATTTTTTGAAATTATGGATTTCCTATGTTTGGGGTAAAGGGCTGCTTATGAGGAATTAATTTTCGAAATCACCATACAGCTCATTAAAAAGTATTGCAGTAGGAGTTAACATATATGTTATGGTCTCATGTTCAGTTACTCCATATCCTTTCGTACGATATATATCTAGTCTAGTTCCGTTGCACCCGACTACCTTCCCCTTCAAATGATTTGAAACGTATATATTCATAAAAACTTTAAATGTGCAGTGAAAAACAACATTTGAAACACCACATAGAATACAGCCAAGGACTGTCGAGTGCCAACTCATTTACCTTATATCATTAACCTACCAATACAGTCATTGAGATATTATTCTAATTAGACAAACTCAAATGGTCATTAGACAGTAAAATGGTAGTCCGAGTCAAAGCTATATGGCAGATAATTCTTAAAAATGCTTATCAAATTTCATTGTCATTTCACTTATTGAGAAACTGATCAAATCAGAAAAAAAATTAACATGGTCATTAGTAAAGGTCAAAGCCATATGGCAAAGAGTCATGTTCTACTCAATGGCAAGTTTCCTGCCATTGCTCTTTCACTTTCTGGTATTTGGAAACTAATCTTATCAAAAAACTTTACGTAAAAATCTACACCGCTAAAACGTCGCCGTCATACTTTAAATGCATATGTCTCGCTTTTTGCAAATTTTGTAACGGACGAGATAAAAACTGAAGGAGAATTTCATAACACAACGAAACACAATTTATTTAAGCAAGAATCATTTTGTGGAACCTTACATCAACATATTACTTACTAGACAAACAGAAAACTCCATTCATTATTCCTGTTATCAAAGTAGTAACAGATACACTTTCGTTGAACTCGGAGAGTATCTCCACATAAAATAATCCAAAAGACTTCATTATACCGTCTGTAAGGAACTGTAAGATGACACAAGCTACAATTGTAAATGAAAATGTCATGAGAATATTGTTGTAATGGCATCCACTTAATAAGGGTGTACTTTTATATTTTTTCATTAGAAAGTGTATTTCCTACAACAATATTTGCATACAAAAACATTACTTGCTAGAATACACCAATAAAAAGTGTTACCATGCCATGCCAAAAAAATAAATGTACAATCGTGATAGCTTCTTAAGCGATAACAACCTTATAATGAACTGATTTGATTTGATTTTTAATTTGCAACTAAGTGATAAAAATATGCAAGAATTCTATGCAGCGTCAATTTGAATTTTTTATTTGGAACTTTACAATATCTAAATTTTTGTAACTTTTGTTGAAAACTAAGGAGTATCTCCCTGCATTTTCATATACTCGATCAGTGCGTACTAT
>MJUU01056138.1:42125-54236 GCA_002080025.1 Modiolus philippinarum
GACGGACGGACGGACAGACGGACGGACGGACGGACGAGGCCAACGACAATATCCCCGAAGTTTCATTCGAAAGTGCGGGGATAAAAAGATGCAGTTTTAAGTACAAAGCCTACAAAGTACATTTATATTTATATGCATGTCTATATGTTGCAATATCATTTGTAAATATCTCACCAGTATAGATATTGTTTGAATTGTTTTGATTTTATTCTATGGTGTGACATGTATGATCAAAAGATCACATTTGTACTACTGAAATCCAATGTTCAAAGTAAGTTAATTACCCCGGGAAATGTTTTTTTTAATTAAAATTCACCATGCCCTTTTAATGGAGTTTGTTAGCTTGCAGTTGAATCTAATATATGAAGAACGGGCTTTAAAAGTTATATTTCTTGTCTGAAGATTAACTAAACCTTTAAAAAATTACAAAGCAATTTTTTGTACATCTCATTTCATCATACTCTTCTTAAGGGGATTTATACTTCTCTAATTTCTAGCAAATTTAAACACCTCCTGACTGATGAGTTATCGAAATAAAAATCAACGTGTGAAAATTTGATCTCAGTTGGCGATTGGTCAATCATGTTTATGTCTAGTGTCAGTTTCTAAAAATAGTGCAACACTCATTTCAATGAATGGCGAAATGATACACATAGCAACGATGACAGCAACAAAATGGAGGCATACTTGAGACTGGAGACTACGGAGATTGCTTTACTTCAAATAAATTGAGTAAGAATTAGAGAAAGAATCTCTAACATTGTTTCCGGTTTATTACGATAATTTCCCGCATCTCGGTAGTTAAATTTTAACATTTTAAAGTCTCGGGTAAACCCCGAACTTTAAAATGTGAAAATTTAACTATCTCGATATGAGAAATATGCGTAATAAACTGGAAACAATGTTAGAGACTATATGTTGTGATACAGAAATTTGATGAATTGCAGCATAGATTACATTCTTAGAAGATTTTAAGTAAGTGATTTCAACTCAGTCTTTACAAATGATCAAAGATTTCGGTTTTTGAAAATATTTCTGCATCATATCCCTTTAAGAGAGTTTTATATGTTGTAATATACAAAATTATTGAATTGTTATGAATAAATCAGGTTTCATAAGTAAAATTTTCAACTTGTGGTTAAAACCCAGTCTTTAATAATGACCATATCATATTACTCAGTTTTTTGAAAATTTTACATCATGATATCCTGAAGAAGGTGTTTTCATGCTACTATATACAAAGTTAATAAATGTTAATACAAACAAGGTCTGACAAGTAAGAATTTTGTCTGTGGTTTAAATTAAATCTTAAGAAATGACCAAATAATTCAACTTTTTTTTCTGTATACTGCATAATAATCCTTGGAAGAAGTGTTATATGTTGCGATATGAGCCTGTGGTTAACAAGATCTTTAAAAATTACCAAAACATTTCAGTTTTTGAAAAACTGTTCTACATGACATTTTTATAAAGAAATATGTTGTAATATACAAATTTAATGAAGATAAAAATAAATATGGTTTGAAAAATGACATTTTTATCCTGTGTTTTCATTCATTCTCTAAATGACCAAAATAATGCACATGTTATACCCTAGCTTTCAAAAAGCGTCTGGATTAAAGTGATAACTGTCGTTCCGTCCGCCCGTCTAACCGTCGTTCCGTTTGTTTCACTGTCTTTCTGTCCATTGGTCTGTCTGTCCCTCCGTCAAAACATGTTTGGTCACAATATCTCATGGTGCCATAAAACCGGTTCAACCTACCATTACAAAATGTACTTTTGAAATGCCTGTACCAAGACAGGACCATTGCGGTCGACACTTTTTCCGATGGTTTCCACCTATTTTGTCTAAAGCCTGATAAAGTTGAGCTGTAACGTGTAAGCTATTTTTTGTCTGCCTTGTTGCTACTACCTGTTGCTGATGTGTTGAAGATGTACTATAACAAACTATGGATGAGAAATTTTCGTCGGAGTTTACATGGTCCGTATGAGTGGGAAGGATTTTACATTTTGTTTGGAGCTTTTATAATAATGAGTTGCAATGTGTTAACCATTTTGAGGTGTGTCGTATTACCACTTCCTGTTTGCCGAAATATTGCTGTTTAAGGTTTGGCTACCCACAAACCGGTTTAACCCTATCGCTGGCTTTTACTAGTGCAGGTACCAAGTCCGACTCTCTCGAGTTTATATTGCTGTTTAAGTTTGTCTTTTTTTATTGTGTTTTTTTCTTGTGCAGTTCCTTGGTACATTGTGGCATATGACTATGTTTTTCGGTCATTGTAGGTGATTCCTATTATCTTTTCATTCTATAACCTTCTATGGATGAGAATGTTTCGTCACAGTTTACTTGGTTTCTATAAATGGAGATAATTTTAAATTTGGTTTGGAGCTTTATAATAATGAGTTGTAATACGTAAGCCATTTTCAAGGTCTGTTATGCTCGTACCTATTATTTGCCGATTTTTTATGTTTAAATGTAACTAACTATGAATGAGAACTATTCATCAGTTTTCTCAGCCTATATATATTAGATTGATTTCACATTTGGTCTGAAGCTCGATTATGATGAGTTGTAATGTGCAAGCCATTTTAAGATCTGCCGTATTACCACTTCCGGTTTGCCGATTCCTTGATCTTTAATTATTACTAATAATGTAGGAGAAATTTGTAGATGTAAAAAGGTGGATAACAGGAAACATCTACAATTGCCGGAGATCACAATCACATGCTACAATCCGAGAGAACTACACAGGAAAAATTACAAATAAGACAAAAAGACAAAAGACAAAAACAATAGGAACTCGGGACAGCCGGAGCCGGTACCGGCACTAGCCAAAGCCAGCGGTAGGTTCAAACCGGCTTATGGGTACCCAAACCGTTTTCAGATCTGTCGTTATACTACTTCCTTGTTGCCCTTGTGTTAAAATTATATTATAAAACACTATGGAAGAGATAACTGTTTAAAGAAATGTATTACACTTGGAAAGCGGGGTATTCATTTGTTGCCCAGCGTATTACAGTACTGCTAGTTTTTGATATTACAACATTAAATACTTTTGAAAGAAGTTTTATATGTTGCGATATATAAATTGAATCAATTTTAGCAAGTGATTGAAAGCAAGGGTTTAGGCTCAGTCTTTAAAAAGCACCAGAATATGGAGTTTACATCTCACAACCCATTCGCTATTCAAGGGCTTGTGGCAAATACAGCGACTTCCTTGATAGAGCCCAGTTGCTTACAAATAGACTACTTAAGCAAGGGTACATTACCAAAAACTTAGTCATCACTACAGAAGTTTTACGGTCGACATCACGATCTTGTCGATCGTTACGGGATATCTGTTTCCCAGATGACAACAGATCTTTCCCTTTACAACTAAAGTTTGTTTTTACTCCATCGGATTTGACTTTTCTACCGAAGTTGACATGTTCAACACGGCGGGTGTCTTATAAGAAGCAGAATATGCGTACTCTACCGGTACACCTGATCTCACCCATGGTTTTATTGGGTCCGTGTTGTTCATCTGTATGTCTGTTTTCATTTTTCTTTTTTTATGTTTTGCCCTTGTTTCTTAGTGTTTCCGATGTTACCTTTGTCAATGGATTGTTCGTTCTTTGACTGACGGTTCGATTCTCACTTAGTCTACAAAATGACAGAATGATCCCATTTTTAAAACTAGCACTGCAGTATATTCTTTTGATAAACCTTTTATATGTTTTTATATGAAAATGAAATGAAATTTATGATATATAATGTGTGAAAATTGAGATTTAGTGTGCGAATTTTATTAAATCTTTAAAATGGACAAAAATTCAGTTTCTTAAATTTTTTACTGCATCATATAATTTTCGAATGAGTTTTTTTTGTTGCGATATGCTACGCCACAATTCACTTTGAAACCACACAAGAAAGACATCAATAAAAAGACAAAAGACAAACGTAGACAATGATAGGAACTGAGGATAGCCGGTACCAAGTCTGGATATCCCGAGACTCTCTCGTTTTGTTTGTCTTCAATTTTTTTTCTATGTTTTTCTTGTGTGATTTCCGGATGAACAGTGGCATGTGATTGTGATTTTAGGCAATTGTTAAGTGTTTCCTGTTATCTTTCCTTTAGAATGAAAAGTTTTTTTATGTGTGATTTAAACCCAACCTTTGAAAGCCACAAACTATTTTTTTTCCTTTTTTTGATTTTAATTCATATTTTTTTTTAAATTGTTGAAAGTTTTGATACTCAAAGTCAATAAAGTTTAGAAAAAAACATGGTAAGGTTTAAAAACTTACATGTAGGTTAAATTAATCTTTGAAATAACCCAAAACATTCAGATTTTATATTATGTTTTGCATGTTATTTAATAAATTTTTTGCATTCATTATATTTGATAAAAATATGGTTTTCACTTTTAGAATTTTAAAATTTATTTACTTGTTTTACTTTAATCAAGTTAAAAATAAAGCTGAACATGGAAAAGTCAGTGTGGTCATTTACCCCTGATTTTATATTCTAAACATATAATTTATTAATTATATGAAAAGATTTTATCTGAGTTCTGTGAGGAACGAAATTTACTTCCTTTTCCAGCACGGCCTTGATATAGCATAAAAGATGTATCATTTATTCATATTTTATTTTACACCACTAATTAGATGCAAACAGAGACATGTAAATATGTCTCTGAGGCTCTCTTATATTGCCACAGAACCATAATCATGACCGAAGATAATATCACAGAGATGCAAACTCTTTTGATGAATATATGATATCAAAATACGTCAGCGGATCCAGCCCTCGAAAGAAAGGGGTTCCAGTCGAATTGATATATTCAATCTTATTGATCGTAAGATAAAACAGATAATACAAATATTACGGTTTGCCCGTAGATATCGTCTGATTGGTTGTTAGCTAGATAAAACAGATAATACGCATAATAGCACGCTAGGTCCACAAAATATAGATAAAACAGCATTATCAGGTAATGCTATTACACACATTCAAATTATTTCATAGAGACCTATTATAACCACATTCAAATTAATTCATAGAGTCCTATGTGCAAAATATGTTTATGTAATTACCTGGAAGTTTAGAGGAAACAAGATAATTTATGTCTTGTAATGTGCAAACAAAAAAATCAGGTAATATAGCATAACATGAGATAATGCTAAATCATCTCATCTTTGTCGCTTAGGCGTGTCATATTCAAAAAGAAAATATCAAAGACTTGATGATAATAGAGCAATGCTACACCTTTTTAGTAATTATATTGTGTTTTGATATTTCGGCTAATTGAATTAACCTTTAAAAATTCGTAAAGGTTCCTCGGAACTATGTGACTCGCCTGCTCAGTAAGGTATCATTATAATAAGGACAATACTACTGTTCATATATTTTTTGTATTCCAAAAAAAATATCTGATCTTTAAGAGTTTCAGGAAATTTTCCAAAATTGGAATCAAATATTTTTGCAATTCAGATATTGAAAATGACTGTTTTCACCAAAATGTGTTTAAAATGGTATGGTTGCTAGGCAGAATTCCAAAAATTAACAGATCTTGAAGAGTTTCAGGAAATTTACCAAAATTGGAATCAAATATTTTTGCAATTCCATTATTGAAAAAATTACTGTTTTCATCAACATATTTTTTAAAAAGTATGGTTGCTAGGTAGAATTCCAAAAACTAATTGGTCTAAGAAAGTTCCAGGAAATTTTAAAAAAAAGAAACGGAATCAAAATTTTTTTCAATTTTATTCACTAAAATGTTTGCTTGTTTCAAATTCATTCATAAATCATGGTTGCTAAGGAGAATTTCAAAAAATTACATGTTTTGGACAGTTTCAGGAAATCTATCAATGTTGGAATCAAATATTTTTGCAATTCCATAATTGAAAATTACCGTTATCATCAATATATATTTGAAACAGTATGGTTGCTAGGTACAATTCCAAAAAATAATTGGTCTAAGAGAGTTCCAGGAAATTTACCAAAAATCGGATTAGAAATTTTTTTGCAATTTTATTCATTAAAATGTTTGTTTATTTCAAATTCACTCAAAAACCATGGTTGCTAAGAAGAATTTCAAAAAACTGCATGTCTTGCGGAGTTTCAGGAAATTTACCAATGTTGGAATCAAATATTTTTGCAATTCCATTATTGAAAATTACTGTTTTCATCAATATATTTTTTTAAAAAGAGTATGGTTGCTAGGTAGAATTCCAAAAATTAATTGGTCTAGGAAAGTTCCAGGAAATTTACCAAAACTTGGAATCAAAAATTTTTGCAATTTTATTCATTAAAATGTTTGTTTATTTCAATTTAACTCAAAATCTATGGTTGCTAAGAAGAATTTAAAAAAAATTGCTTGTCTTGGACAGTTTCATGAAATTTACCAATGTTTGGACCCTGTTTTTTTTTATTTCTTACACTTCAAAATTATGCTTGAAACCAAAGAATTGCCTTATTTTCTTAATTATATGCAAAAATTTCAAAAAGTATTGGTCTTCGATATTTTCAGGAAATTTACCAAAGTTGGAAAGAAAATCATTTTTTTTTTAAGATGGAGATAATTTTCTGACCATTATCTAACTTCTGACCACTTTTCAATAAACTCCAATAAGATTTAATAACTTTATTCAACTTCTAAAAAACTTTAATCTGTTGGTTAACATTCAATTGTTTTTGCAAAAAAAAACTAAGTCCAAATACAGAAAAAATCCGGAAAATGAAAAAAAAATTAATTTTCATCTGGAGGTAATTTTCTGAACGTTTTCTAGCGCTTCTGATTAGTTTTTATGTTAATCCAATAAGATTTAATAAGTTTATTCACAATCTAAAAAACTTTAATTTGTGGGTTAACTTTTCAGAAAAATTTAAGTCCAAATACGGAAAAACAATAAAAATCCAATTGTTTTTAGCTTGAGGTAATTTTATTACCATTATCTAGCTTCCGTCCAATTTTGACACAATTCTATCAAGATGAAATGACTCTATTCAACCTATGAAAAACTTGTACAATTGTTGACGCCACCGCCGATGAAGACGACGACGACGGAATTTGGATCGTTATGTCTCGCTTCTATGACTTTCGTCGCAGGCGAGACAGAAAGAAAAATTAGGAAAGACAAAACATATTTTGTAAAGAACCACACTGAGTCAAACAAGAAGTACACAAAGAATGACGTAATCAAAATGTTGGAATTGTTAATAGATAATATTTTTGTCCAATTTGGAGGCCGTGTTTTTCAACAGACAATCGGGATTCCCATGGGAACTAACTGCGCGCCACTTTTAGTTGATCTATTTCTTTTTTCGTATGAGGCGAAGTTTTTACAAGGGCTTACACAGAAAAAAACAAAAACATTTAGCCCAGTCCATTGAATTTCAGTTTCCGCTACATAGACGATGTACTTTCTCTTAAGGTAGATAGACGGTCATATTCATGCTAGATTCGCGTCATCCCGGATTTGACATTTCCGTTTTTGACTTTACCCTGGATTGACCCACTGAGAGTGTGACGGGTGCTGTATACAGAGCAGGACATGCTTACCTTTCCGGATCACATGATGTCACTCTGTTTTTTGAGAGTTCACACTGTTAGTGCTTTAGTTTTTTTGTGTTATATTAAAAGTGGTCGTGTGTTTTGTGGGCATGTAGTGTCTTTGGTCTTCCGTCTTCTGGTGTTCTTGATATGCCTTCTCTCTGGACTTTGATTTATGTAATTTTAAGCTTTGTTCCTTCGATATTCTACTGCCGTTGTTTTGTAGCCATTTTTAACCAAAATTTACATAGAATGCACAGGGAAAATATGGAAAGGTAATTTCTAGCTTAATAGAAATTAACCTTTTATCCATGAGAATTTGATATATTTTTATGAACAGAGAGTTTCTGATGTAATTTATTGGTTACAAAAAAAATGTATATGTCACCATGCTTTTAACGGAGATATTTAACAAAGTTTCCGGATTACACTTTATTTACGAGAAAAGGATGTTAATTCGCGGCAAAGTTAACGTAATATAACGTTTCACATCCGTCATTCAATTATGACGTCACAAAGGAAAAACCGTCAAATTACTGTTCCGGCCTGAAAATCAAACCTACTCCGTACGATTCTTTATTTTTCACAATGCGCGATTGAAATGCACAGTGTAACAGTGTCTATCTACCTTAATAATCCAAAATTCAAGGAATATTTACACCAGACCTATCCCAATGAGCTTGAAACTAAAGAGACCAATGATACACCTACTTCAGCTTCGTACTTAAATCTTTTAATATATATTGACGAAGAAAGACGTTTGAAATCTAAGCTATATGACAAACGTGATGATTTTTACTTCCCAATTGTGAACTTTCCCTTTCTGAGTAGCAATATACCTACCTCTTCAGCCTATGGAGTGTACATTTCACAGTTGATTCGTTACTATCGAGCATGAAGTTTATACAGTGATTTTTTAAATAGAGCAAAAACACTGCCCCAAAAGCTGCTTAGTCAGGGATTTGTTCAGCCTTTGTTACTTTCATCCCTTCAGAAATTCTATGGCCGTCACCATGACATTATTGACAGTTATGACGTGTCCGCGTCCCAAATGCAAACGGACATTTTCAGCTACGTTTCACGTCTTCACGAATTTGACATAACCGGATTAGACTCAACCCTGGAGTGACTCACTGATAGTGTGACGGTGCCGCTAGCGGAGCAGGATATGCTTACCCTTCCGGGGCACCTGATGTCACTCCCGGTTTTCATTGGAGTTCACACTATGAGTGCCTTAGTTCTTAATGTTATCTTTTTCCCGTGTATTGTAGCTGTCTCATGTCCTTGTTTTGTATTTGTTTTTCTCTGTTGCCGTTTTTGCCATGTCTTTGGACTTCGATTTTTGTTGTCATCGCTTCCCTTGTTCCTTCGGTATTCTTCTGCCGTTGTTGTCTACTTCCATCTTCAAAGATTTTCCTTAAATTACTATTGATAATTTCCAATGATGTACACTATACTTTCACTTACGTCTGCAAGTACCTTTAGGAAGATACCTAACGTGACTGTACCTACTGTCACTGAATAAAGGTGTATCATCAAAATATCACATTATTCTTCTCTTCCACTTTAAAATAAAGTCGACAGAATATTAATAAGTCTTATCTAAATGGTGTTATGAAGCAGTAAATTTACTAAAACAAGTTTACTATAAAGGTGTTATAAGGCTGCTATCTTGCTAAAACTAGTATCAGAATCATCAGCTTCTACTATTGTTGTTGTCATATGGACACAGAACCTAACCTACAATTGTAGTTGTCATATGGACACAGGCCCTAACAAAAGTGCAATTTCTTTATGTGGAAAAACATTTTTACTACCTTAATTTGCAATTTCATCATCATCTCCTTACTGCATTTGTAAAAAAATAAAAGCTAATTTCTGTCTATTCAATACCTCTGTAAAACCTGCACTTTTCTAATTTTTTATAGAGTGTGTATTCTCAGCTAAGAAGGAGTTGTCAAATATGTTTGACATACCATACATACCCTTGTTTAAGTAGCCTATTTTTCAGCAACCGGGCTCTATCAAGGAAGTAAAGTGCTGTATCGACCACAGGCTCTTGAAAAAGGTTGGTCACTGTTTCTGGTGTATGGTTATTTATTAGTTCTTAGTTTACAATTTATTTCTGTTATCGATCCACTGTAGTTATTGTATGTTTCTATTATTTCTGTTATCGATCCACTGTAGTTATTGTATGTTTATATTTTATCAGTTTTTTATTAAATATTTTTTATTTGTCTTCTGGATATCATTCAGGCCTAAATTTATTGTTTCATACATCAATATTTTTCGTGCTGTAACCAGGGGTGGTGTTCTCGAAAGTATCCTAAGATTCGTCCTAAGACATATCTTATGACCAACTTTAGGATGAACTTAGGATCATCTTACGACCTTCATAAGTTGTGTCTCGAAGCTATCTCAGACGCATCTTATGGTAGGACGTCCTAAACATAACTTAAGTGCAATATTTTAATTATCAGAATTAAGTTTTTACAATATACTGATCGAAGACAAAAACATTTTATTAAATTGTTTACTAATTTTCTCTACTAAAATGTTTATAATGAAGCGCACAATTACAAGTCTAAACGTAAAATATTAATGAAAAGGCATTGTAGTTCACAGTTTGTTTTGAAATGACAACTATTACCATGAACTGTAAACAATGAGTTCAAAGTTTAAAATCGTGCAAAGTTTCTTTAATTGTACCTGATTATTGGTGCGTTCGCATTGGTTCATGTTCATTTTTAAGAAAAAATATTGAACAAAAGGCGAAATATAAGGCTAAGATTGAGATAGGATGATCTTAAGACACCTAATTAGGTGTCATCAAGTTAATTAGACGAAAATGCGAAATATCGTAAGTTAGGAAAGCTTCGAGAACATGACTTAGGACAAAGACGTGTCATTAGATGGTCTTAGGACACCTCTTATCCCTAAGATAGCTTCGAGAACACCACCCCAGCTTTATTGTCATGATTTTTATATTGTATGTAACAAGGAAACAAATTTACTTAAGCATAGTAGCTTGTTAGTAGTAGAACACGCTAGTTCAGACCAATAGGCCATATGTTAGTGGTAGAACACGCTAGTTCAGACCCATAGGCCATATGTTAAAGGTCTGCGATTTTTCTCTCCCGATTCCGGTTCCGGAGATCGTTTCCGTTCCGGAACCGAGAAGTGTCTGCCATATTTAGTATGTCGCTGACCTTTGGTTTCTCAACACCTATGTCTTGCCTTAAGCTTTGGTCTCACTTGTCTATTGCCATTGGTCATGCCCTGTCATTGGCAAATATTGGTCTCGCCCTACCTCAATTCAAGGTTCTTTTATTAGTCTCGCCCTACCAAATTCAGGATTCTTTTATTAGTCTCGCCCTATCCCAATTCAAGATTCTTTTATTGGTCTTATCTTTGATTGATTGATTGATTGATGTTTTACGCCAACTTCCGCAATATTTCAGCTATATTGTCTTATCTTTGATCTCATGCTAACCCTAACCTTTAACCTTACATTTATCCTCGTACTAGCCCTATCTTTTTTTGTTATGTAATGTGTATATCTTCAGATATACCATGGTTTACCCTAACCAACCCAACCTTTACCATAATGTATATAACCCTAACCCTTAGCTCTAACCCTAACTCTAGTCATTTAGTGTTTGTATGCATTATGTTGTGTTCCTTATACATTCGTTTCCTGATTTTGTTGACTTTTGTTCATGACTAACTCTAACTATCCTTTCTTGTAATTCTTTTTGTATCCCTTTTTATAATTACTTGTGCTTTAATTCAATGCTATTCTTCCTTTATTCAACCTCTAACCCTAACCTAAGTTCCGATGACAACTCTATATTCATTCATTATTCATTTTCGAATATTATTCTAATATTCTCGTGTTGTCCCCTTTTCACCCAACTTCTAACCCTAACCTAAGTTGCTATGACAACTTTTATCTTAATTAATTAATTTTTTATTTATTATTTCATTATTCTATAATTTATTCTTTTTCATTATACATTTGTATTTTTTTATTATTTTTCATTATTATTATATTTATTTAAAATATCATTTTATTTCTTTTATTATTTTCTATTCAATTATTGGTATAATTTTCTCTATTTAATTTATTTTTATTTATTAACTATTATTATTATTACCAATATTTATAATTATTTATTTTCTTTATTATTTTTTAGTAATTTTCATTATTTTTTTTCTTCTATTGATTTTTCATGATTATTTTATTCATTTGTTTTAATGTTAGTTGTATTTTGGCTAATTATTAGATAGCCCAACAACTTTATGATTTATTTTTTCCAACCTGGACTACTTAACCCTAACTTTCATTAAATTTAACCCTAACCTGGACATCGATGATTATAACTTATCAATAATCATTGAGATATATGTAACCCTAACCCTTATGTATAACCCTAACCCTAATACATATAACAGTAACCGTAACCCTTATGTATATAACAATAACCCCAATCTTTATGTATATAACAGTAATCCCAACCCTTTGGTATAGAACTCTATGTATATAACAGTAATTCTTACCCTAATGTGTATAAC
>MJUU01056138.1:82601-130853 GCA_002080025.1 Modiolus philippinarum
AAAGTCCGTATCAAAAACAAAATGTCCTATATTACTTTTATCGGTAATTCACAAAATGATAAATACGACTCTATAAAAATTGAAATAAGCTTAATTTTTTTATTTTAGCACAGATAATCTTTTGTTTATTGCAATAATTTATATGTATGTATTCTACGTTCAACGTATTACGCGTATGAACACGACAAATAGAACAAAATATGACGTCAGCATAGCAACCAGCACGTTACGCCTTCACAGTGACCCGATATTTTCGTGATAGTGTCCAGTTTGGTGATACTGAGAATATCAGTCTCTGTAGATCATAAGAATTTCATACAAATTACCGATAAAAAGTTGTAAATAACAAACAAATTCAAAATGTCAAATCATATTTTTTTCAAGCGTTAAATATATTCAAAATTCAGATATGCATTGTTTATGAAAAAAATCGACCTCGTTATTTCAGTTTAAAATTGTTTTAAATGTCACGCTTGCATTTTTTAGTCAAACATTAAGTATTTTGATTAATATTATCCTTTTTTCCTTGTATACATTTGCTTAAAAAATTTTAAAATGGATTTTGCTATTTTAGTGCGTTTGTTTCAAATCTGTCCCGACCTCCTAAACTTAGTCTCATTTTAGTACTTCTTCGGTATCTGCAAGATGATACGTGTATGTTCTTGCTATGTTCCTTGTTCCTTGTTTATGCTCCAAAACTAAAAAAAAATAAAAATAAATGGGGCATATTGGTTATCCTAGTCTGTCTGTCTATCCATCCGTCTGTGTATAGGTTTGATGAATTCTTCTACAGTGTTATGCTAGGAGTTTTTCGTTTTGCAGATCACTTATACACTTATCGAAAATATGCATAAGGTAAGGATTTTGAGTTTTGTGTACTTTTATGAAAAATCACTTTTCTGGTAAATTAGTAAAAAGAGGATACATTGTTTGTCTCCTCAGCTTATCCTTCCATTCTTATGCCAAGAAGTTTTAATTTACAGATAATTTGTACTTGCATGTGATAATTTTTCACATTTGCGTGTTCTGCAACAAATATTGGTCTCATCTATACAATTTTGTAAAGGTTAAAGACTGTAAAAATTACAAAAAAAGTACCAGATATACTTATAATAACCACTGAATAGAATTCTTTTAAGCATAGTAGTTAAAAATTTGCAATGCTTTGAAAGAAATTGTTAAGTTTAAAACCATAGTTCATTCTTTGCAAGAACTGAGTATTTTATGCATATATGGAGACAAACTATTAAAACTGTATTTAAACTGGACTACTATAGGCTCAATAGATAAAATGATTTAACCGTGAATTTATTGAACATAAATTCGTTCTTTTTTCGTTAATATGGGCCATAAGCAAAACCTTGCCGATTTTTGAAAAAAAACGGGTAGGAGGTTAGTTTTATTAGTGAAATTTATTTTAAATAAAAATGGAAATAACTTGTATTTGTAATAAAGCAGTTATAATGGCCATTCACTTGCTGCTTATTCTTAATCAATTCAGACTGTTCATCAACATTAACAAAATACCTAAGTTATTTGGAATTCGGTTTCTGCATATTTTGACAACTTATGTCTCTTCAGTGGAGATCAAATAAAAACATTTGGAAATTCATCAATCAAAACACGTGTAAGAGCTGATAGAGAACAAAATACCAATAGAATCTAAAGAGAAAATCCTAAACCAGCTTAGGACAGAGCTATGCAGGAGGCAGATACTCCTTAGTTTTTAACAAAAATTTCTAAAATTTAGATACTGCCAGTTTTTCAAATAAAATCGGTTTTCGGGCCAGCATCGAAGTTCTAGTTACTGGTTTGGTGAATACCCTCGGGGGCTAAAAGTCAACCAGCAGAGCATCGACTTACTGGTCATAAAAAACAAAATACCGAAGTTACTGTGAATTTAGTTTCTGCATATGCACATTTCGACAACTTAGGTCTGTTCAGTACAGATCAAATAAAAAACATTTGGAAATACGTGTAAGAGCTGATAGAAAACAAATTAGCAATAGAATCTAAAGAGAAAAGCCAAAACCAGCCAAGGAAAGAGCTATACAAGAGGGAAATAACAGAAATTTCTTAAATTTAGATGTTGCAAGTTTTAAATTAAAATCGGTTTTGGGCCAGTACCTAAGTACTGGCTACTGGGTTGGTGAATATCCGAGGGGACTAAAAGTCCCCGAGGGTATTCTCCAATCAAATATATACCCGAGGGTGTAATATGATTCAAAAAGAAAGACAGAACTGAAAACTGAATATCAAAAGGTTTGCTTACGAAGTCTAACAGACAGAAGGTGAAAGATTTATCATTGAAAATATGTTAAAAATCAAGATAAAAGTCAAAAAGTGAAGGACTCAAAACGATTGTCAGAATTGATAAATCAAATGTGTGTGATGTGCATCGGAATCTATGAACCATTGATCAGTGAATCTACACAATACAAGAAAAATCTTAGGGCAAGTGTTATCCCTTTAAATGAATTCGAGTTACACATGAAAGACACC
The DNA here is from genome assembly GCA_002080025.1 of Modiolus philippinarum. Classification (NCBI taxonomy): domain Eukaryota; kingdom Metazoa; phylum Mollusca; class Bivalvia; order Mytilida; family Modiolidae; genus Modiolus; species Modiolus philippinarum. Next base: position 85,104 of record MJUU01056138.1, read on the forward strand.
ATTGCTGTACAATTTAGTTAATTCAACGAAATGTCTTTTAGCAATATGCCAGATGGCAGCGAGTTCGATGGTGAAATTAGAAACGTAAATTTTGATTAAAACAGCTTATACAATTACGTAATTTAATGTGGCAAAAGATTAACGGACTGACAACGATGACACGGGTACTCGAGCACGGGTATTACTTATATATTATGTAGAATGTTATTAGTGTTATGTGCTATCCGTATGTGGTTCCCATTAACCCTTTTACATTCTTTCTTCATTGTCTGTACTTCATATTATATTGAACCTGCATATAAACATCGCACGATTTCTTGCTTAATGATAATATCTACAACCGACTCTTTCTAATGCCATTATTCCAAACTTTAACATCTAACACGATTCAAAGGATCAGACGCTTTTAATCTCGATATGTGATTGCTGTTGTCGAAGATTTTTATCTCACTTGATTTGTGGTTAGCTATCAAATCTACAAGCATGCCATCATAAGATATTAGAGGCTAACAATAGATGTGTTTCAGTGGTGTTGTGTAGATAATTTGTAAATAATAATTATACATGTACTTGTTTGGTTACGTAATTATCTATAACACATGGCGTAATACCCTATGGAGAGTGCCTAGTGCACAACTCATTAGATTTACTCATTGAATGCATTAAAATGCATTCAAGTTGGGATAGTTCTCATGATGGTTCTATGCAAATAATATCATTCAATGAGAATAAATGAAACAAAAAATTTGATGTGACCTTACCCGATTGGTGTCAGACAATTTTTCGCGTCGTCGTTTTATATATGAAAAGGGGAATAACTTAAGTCACAGTAGGTAACGTCGTCCTGCGAGGACATGATTTTCTACGATAAATTGTCCTACTCTTCTACGATTGTCCCGGATTCAATACGAATAACATTGAAAAAATGTAAACATGCACGCTTTCATCATAGCTCTTAAAATAGGTTGCTTTACTTAAATTGGAATAGTAAATCTTAGATAGTTATCATATAGCATACTACACGCTTTTAATCTCTCAAATTCACGAACGCGTATTTGAAATATAAACAAAATTCCAATTTCATTAAAAATATAGTTTTCTTTATAATTAAAGCACAAATTTTCAAGTAAAACCACTGACAGTATCGACACTTCAAATAAATCGAAATCCGACAAGAGAACAGCGACATGAATTGTTTTGGAAGACCGTAATTCCTGATTTTCAATTTTAATGTGTCCTGACTTTTACCCGAATTGACCTGGCTTTTATGCGATTGGTTCCGGAATTCAAACGATGCAAATTGGATTAAATAATAAAGTTATTCCCGTTTATTACATCCGACTTTGAAGAAAACGATAAATTTTGAGGCAAAACAGTTACAGAACCATAAAAGACCAACGAAGCTATTTTTTGCGAATAAAAAAGCAAGTGAACATTTAGTGAATTTTTTGCACGATGTGTAATCTTTTCCCGTTTGATATGTATATAATGTGTAACCCTTTAAAGGTACTGACTGTAAGCTTTGGTTTTTAATCTTAATTTCGATTCACTTGTTCGACCATAGCAATATCATAGTAAAATGATATTTCAACATCTACTCTTTAAACATTGATGCAAATTCAACCAAATTTTACAGGAATAATGTTTGCAGCCGGAAATTTCCCTGACCCATCTTTCTTAATTACGTTTTGTCTCATCCTTTCTTTTTCAAGATTGTGGACTTGAGGTTAATGGTCCACCTGTATTGGGTTTTATTTGTCTGTGTATAATACTATAGGGAGACGGGATAGAGGAAAGGGAGGTTTGGATACCCATAAACCGGTTTAACCGTACCGGCTATCCCGAGTTCCTATCGTTATCTATGTTTGTCTTTTGTCATTTAATTGTTTTTGTGCAGTTTCCTGGTGGATTGTGTCATGTGATTGTAATGTCCGGCCATTGCAAGTATTTCCTGTTATCTTTTCTCCATTAATGGTCAGTCCTTGTCGAATATTGTTCACTTCATTCTGTATGTTTGGCAACACGGTCATAATATGCTCATCCAGTGCTCGAAAAGGGACCAATAGACAATACAACATATCAATGATTAAAGAGCACTCATCGATTTAATTGTAAGAAAACTTGGCAAGTAAAATCGGGAGATGTGGGCAATATGTATATACAGATGGCAAAACATAGCTTAATTTTTACAAAACAAGAAAGACAAATAATGAATTTATATGAGAATTTTTTTATATGAACAAGTACACCATAACTGACAAAATTAAAAGAGCATGCACCTCAAGCACGGGAATCTTTTTGCGGACCCCACACTGTGCATGAATTTTGATTGAATTTCTCGAAGGGTTAGAAAATGACAATAACTGCTTTCAACACAATATTTTTACGTGTCTGTGTGACTGGTCGAGCAGATCAGGTTTACGCTACATTCTCTTATGATGCACGCTTATTATCTATTCCTTGCACAAATAGATATTTGTGGTACATAACGAGACTTTGAAGCTGGAGTTAGATATGAACTTGTTGAATCGCTTTTACAGGAATTTCATTGGTCGAGCCCCAAGAAATAACACTTCACGCATAGTGTGCTATTATTTTTTCGACGTTTTTATTAGACCACTGTGAAATCTCGTTGGCCGTGATTAACGTTACCTAGCAACGGTGTTGTTGTTTGAAACAAAAACAACAGTTCGGCACTAAATATTATGAAAATCATAAGAGAAATAGTTTTAACAACTCGAAAGAATTGTATATCGCTGGATATCAACTCTCGTTATTGAATTTCAAATATAATAAACTCGCCAAAGGCTCGTTTATTATATTTTGAAATTACATAACTCTAGTTGATATCCATCGATATACAATTCTTTCTCGTTATGAAAACTCTAATTACATTACCAAATGATGATACCTGCAGTTTTTGTAGGCTTTCACTCTGCTAGTGCTGTAATTTTGAGGCGTCCTTGTTCTTTTTGTGTTAAATATAAATTGCCATGCTTTAGGCCTTTTTTGTTTTGAAATTTCCTCTTTTTTCGGGTTCTTTTTTTTTTAGCTTTGCATTCGTTTCCCGATGTATTAAGGAGGGCCTTTTTCAAAAATTACTCATTTCATCCAGTTGGAAGGAGTTCTTGCAAGTTCGATAGAAAACATGGCCACCAGCAGAATACATCGTCTATCATCCAACGTTATAATAAAAACTTTTTAGTTTTCGCCAGATGAGCGATACATGCTAAGAATACAGAGATTCTAGTTTGATAATCTTGATCAGCCACATTTTTAGATATTTTACCGTAGATGTCATGCATGCTAAAGCAGAAAATGAGTTTTGTGATAGTATAATATTTCCAGTGCAATTGAAGTTATGAAAAACACACAATTATAAAATGTGCCAAATATAGAGTAAATAACAAAAGACCGAAATTGCTGAAAACTTAGTGAACCGATACCATTCAAAGGATATCCTGTGAAAACATGCACGCTAATTTACCGTGAAGTCTTTTTATGATAGTAACTCAAAATTTGTTTAATATGTATCATTCATATATATTCAGATATTGATATCTCAAAAAAATCTATCTACTTTAATATAGCGTTTTAAGAATTTTTTTTCAAAGTCGATTTTAGAAGAATGATAATTTTAACAGTTTTGATTTGACCTCAGAAGCGACTTGATCTGGTTTCAATATGAGCCGTTTGCTAACTAAAAGGTTTCTTTAAAGGAGTCCTGGCAATTGTTCTTAAAATTTTGGATGCGTGTCCAAATCGCAGTTGCTTAATTCTATCATGCACAACTAAAACGCCAAGCCTTCCAACCTCCAACTTGCCCACACTAGTTCTGGGACCCATGTTATTTTTCATATTTTGCACTATTTTGTTTTAAGTTAACGATTTAAAGTGATTTTTTTCATTTTAGTGAAACACTGCCACATCAAGCAGAGCAAGAATAATCGAAATGGTATTGAATATGAGCTATTGACAGTTTGTCTTATTTTGACAAGCAGTTCGCTTTTTTTAGAAATAAAACCGATTCAATAAATCTGTCCCCACCGTCAGTTTTGACTTGTATATCTTTTGTCGGCTTCTGTGTTGAAGAAAACACAATGTTATCAAATGTGGACGGAAACAAACAAAATTTTGTGTGCATTCTACATAATACAAAAAATACCCAAATATTATAATGTAGCATTTTGTCATCTTTTCACAAAGGAACTGCCAGTTAGTGAGTTAGTCACAACATCACTGCGTTTGATTGGTCGACCCTAGGAACAACACAGTCCAACAACAAAATTATGCCCACGACTCGAATAGTTGAGATATGTCCTTTGTAAACCTTTTGTCGTTGATAGGGACTGTCTGTTATATCAATTTGCCGTCATTTAATTGAAATGATTGAGATGATTATCATAATTGCGTTGTAGAATCTGGCCATAACGGATGTCCTTTCTCTTTAAGAGCAGTAAACTCGACACAACAACTGTTTTCTAAACAGTGTCAAAATATTCATTGTGATTGAACTAACATGTAACATTTGATTCATCCTATAACTTATGAACAGATATTAAACAAACTTAAGAATTGTATTCATACTGACGGTAAAAAATAGTTCGATTTACATATTTTCCCGTTAATATGAGTCCCGTTTAATCGCAGACAACAAGTTGGATTGGCTGTCTGAAATGTGGTATTTATTGTAAACAGGAAAGCAGGATGTAGAAATAGGGGACGCCATATCGCTGATGATAGCGATAAACGAATTTGAAGTCTTAGACTATAGTAAGGGTTTGTTAGTTATGTGGTCTGAAGTAGGAGATGCATTGTAGGATTTCTCATGTTACGAAAACTGAATTGTCTGACACTCAATTTTAAGCGATGTACTTGATGTAACATTGATTGGATGATTATAGCTTGAGCCTCTGGCCAATATGACTTACCTCAGATCTGTAACTATGCAAATATGAAATAAATTACGCAATGATACTGTATAATATGCATTATATTGACTAGGCATTATGTTGGACAACCAATAAACTATATTTCTTGGATATAAATTTAACACATTTGTTACTTATTGGACTGCATTCATAAATCAGATAATTCCTTATGCAGGATTTTTCATTTCCAAGAATGGAAAATCTGCATGAGAACCACAAATGCAGAAAGTAAGATAATTATGCGATACAAGGGCAAAAAAAAATATAAATCCAAATCCTTTCTCTACTCAGCTTATTTTATCTCGTTGCGACAGTTAGTTTTTAAAATAAACCTTAAATTTCAATTTCATCTATCATTTTTTGCTTACAAAATTCATGATTGTCCAGTAATTAAAGCTGCAGTATCATTTTAATTAAAATATCTATCGTATAAATTCACAGACAAATCGTATAAAATCTGGGGCATCAGTAGTGGACACTCGTGTAAATTCCGGGACAACACGAAATCCCGAATTCTCTGCTTTCTACGTTATATCAATAACACAATTCCGGACTATAAAGACAGAGAAGTAACATTTTAGTAAAAATTGCAAAATAACATAGAGAATAAGAACACAAAGGAGTATTTCCGCTTGTAAAATTGGGTCGAATCCATGACAATCGTATAAAATCATTTTGGGAAAATCGTAGAAAATCATGTCCTCGCAGGACGACGTTACCTACTGTGTAAGTGACAAACTCGGTGTTCCAAAACTAATTAAAATCAGTCGGATGTATTGTTCATCGACATGTGCATGTAGTAAATTCACAGTAGGCAACGTCGTCCCGCGAGGACACATTCCGTCCACATTTGTGTTTTCTTCAACACAGAAGCTGACAAAAGATAAACAAGTCAAAACTGACGGTGGGGACAGATTTATTGAATCGGTTTTATTTCTAAAAAAAGCGAACTGCTTGTCAAAATAAGACAAACTGTCAATAGCTCATATTCAATACCATTTCGATTATTCTTGCTCTGCTTGATGTGGCAGTGTTTCACTAAAATGAAAAAATCACTTTAAATCGTTAACTTAAAACAAAATAGTGCAAAATATGAAAAATAACATGGGTCCCAGATCTAGTGTGGGCAAGTCGGAGGTTGGAAGGCTTGGCGTTTTAGTTGTGCATGATAGAATTAAGCAACTGCGATTTGGACACGCATCCAAAATTTTAAGAACAATTGCCAGGACTCCTTTAAACAAACTTTTTAGTTAGCAAACGGCTCATATTGAAACCAGATCAAGTCGCTTCTGAGGTCAAATCAAAAGTGTTAAAATTATTATTCTTCTAAAATCGACTTTGAAAAAAAAATTCTTAAAACGCTATATTAAAGTAGATAGGGTTTTTTTTGAGATATCAATATCTGAATATATATGAATGATACATATTAAACAAATTATGAGTTACTATCATAAAAAGACTTCACGGTAAATTAGCGTGCATGTTTTCACAGGATATCCTTTGAATGGTATCGGTTTACTAAATTTTCAGCAATTTCGGTCTTTTGTTATTTACTCTATATTTGGCACATTTTATAATTGTGTGTTTTTCATAACTTCAATTGCACTGGAAATTATTATACTATCACAAAACTCATTTTCTGCTTTAGCATGCATGACATCTACGGTAAAATATCTAAAAATGTGGCTGATCAAGATTATCAAACTAGAATCTCTGTATTCTTAGCATGTATCGCTCATCTGGCGAAAACTAAAAAGTTTTTATTATAACGTTGGATAATAGACGATGTATTCTGCTGGTGACCATGTTTCCTAAACTCCTTCCAACTGGATGAAATGAGTAATTTTTGAAAAAGGCCCTCCTTAATACATCGGGAAACGAATGCAAAGCTAAAAAAAAGAACCCGAAAAAAGAGGAAATTTCAAAACAAAAAAGGCCTAAAGCATGGCAATTTATATTTAACACAAAAAGAACAAGGACGCCTCAAAATTACAGCACTAGCAGAGTGAAAGCCTACAAAAACTGCAGGTATCATCATTTGGTAATGTAATGTAGCGTTAACCTGATTTGCTCGACCAGTCACACAGACACGTAAAAATATTGCGTTGAAAGCAGTTATTGTCATTTTCTAACCCTTCGATAAATTCAATCAAAATTCATGCACAGTGTGGGGTCCGCAAAAAGATTCCCGTGCTTGAGGTGCATGCTCTTTTAATTTTGTCAGTTATGGTGTACTTGTTCATATAAAAAATTCTCATATAAATTCATTATTTGTCTTTCTTGTTTTGTAAAAATTAAGCTATGTTTTGTCATCTGTATATACATATTGCCCACATCTCCCGATTTTACTTGCCAAGTTTTCTTACAATTAAATCGATGAGTGCTCTTTAATCATTTATATGTTGTATTGTCTATTGGTCCCTTTTCGAGCACTGGATGTTGCCAAACATAAGGAATGAAGTGAACAATATTCGACAAGGACTGACCATTAATGGAGAAAAGATAACAGGAAACACTTGCAATGGCCGGACATTACAATCACATGACACAATCCACCAGGAAACTGCACAAAAACAATTAAATGACAAAAGACAAACATAGACAACGATAGGAACTCGGGATAGGCGGTACGGTTAAACCGGTTTATTGGTATCCAAACCTCCCTTTCCTCTATCCCGTCTCCCTATAGTATTATAAACAGACAAATAAAACCCAATACAGGTGGACCATTAACCTCAAGTCCACAATCTTGAAAAAGAAAGGATGAGACAAAACGTAATTAAGAAAGATGGGTCAGGGAAATTTCCGGCTGCAAACATAATTCCTGTAAAATTTGGTTGAATTTGCATCAATGTTTAAAGAGTAGATGTTGAAATATCATTTTACTATGATAGTGCTATGGTCGAACAAGTGAATCGAAATTAAGATTAAAAACCAAAGCTTACAGTCAGTACCTTTAAAGGGTTACACATTATATACATATCAAACGGGAAAAGTGACACTTCGATTACACATCGTGCAAAAAATTCACTAAACGTTCACTTGCTTTTTTTATTCGCAAAAAATAGCTTCGTTGGCCTTTTATAGTTCTGTAACTGTTTTGCCTCAAAATTTATCGTTTTCTTCAAAGTCGGATGTAATAAACGGGAATTACTTTATTATTTAATCTAATTTGCATCGTTTAAATTCCGGAAGCAATCGCATAAAAGTCAGGACACATTAAAATTGAAAATCAGGAATTACGGTCTTCCAGAACAATTCATGTCGCTGTTCTCTTGTCGGATTTCGATTTATTTGAAGTGTCGATACTGTCAGTGGTTTTACTTGAAAATTTGTGCTTTAATTATAAAGAAAACTGTATTTTTAATGAAATTGGAATTTTGTTTATATTTCAAATACGCGTTCGTGAATTTGAGAGATTAAAAGCGTGTAGTATGCTATATGATAACTATCTAAGATTTACTATTCCAATTTAAGTAACGAAACCTATCTTAAGAGCTATGATGAAAGCGTCTGCATGTTTACATTTTTTCAATGTTATTCGTATTGAATCCGGGACAATCGTAGAAGAGCAGGACAATTTATCGTAGAAAATCATGTCCTCGCAGGACGACGTTACCTACTGTGAAATTGCTAAGGTCAAATTAACTGAATATTCGGCAACTGATCTGTGCTTGAAAAAAAGACAGCATTGTATACAATTGTTAGTTTTTCTGTTTGATATGCCATTTGTATATAGTTTAGTATTTTTAAAAGTGATAAATAAAAAATAGAAAGCGAGACTGGTTTGTATTCAGTGGAAATTTTGCCACTTTCTTGACGCTTGCAATATAGATTTCTGAAGATAATTTATATTGTTCAATAATATCGTACATCTTGTGTTTGCAAACTTTAATCATATAAATTGCCGTGCTAGATGGACAATGTGTGCTGTGTTTCATGCAAAATTGATTGTAATTAATTCCTCGTGCTTCTTATTAACCATACTGCTGGAGGCATTGAAATAGGACAATTCACTTGATCCAACGTTTTTTATCGCAAATACACGTTCAAGAAGGGTCACAAGCTTGTCATTCCACTTTTTGTGATCAAGTTTATACGCTTCCGCTAAAACCATGACGATGATACTACTACAATTCAAACACTTTTCAAAAGTTAGAACAAATGAAATTACTGCATGTATTTGACTAATAGAGATCAAAAGAAAATCTTGTGCAAAAAGTGTTGAAAAATGTATTGTGAATTCTATTCGAAATCGTTGTCAATAAAACTATGTTTGATATAGACTGCCAGTTTTCCTGATTTAAAATGTTTGAAATACAATGCTTTTCCATAAAATAAATATGAAATGTTTTAAACATCTAACAATTAAATCAATCACCAGTCAATTCTTGTATAACAAAATTAACGATCATCTATTTGTTCGTAATTTAAAAACCTGAAACAAATGACATTGATAATGTATAAATGGTTTTACTCGCTGTTTGTTCAGTAAGTTACTGTATATTTTTCTTTTTTAGATTCCGTATTTTAAGAAAAAAAAAACTTTATATAAAAGTTTTAAAACTAAATATATCTATAGAATTTAGGCGACATTTACTATATCTAAAATGGAACAATTTTGAAAAGTAAAGGAACCTTTTTTATTGCCTTTGTTTGTTACATCTGCTTTCATTTCTACGACTCATCCAGATTTGTGAGTTAAAATATCCTGTTCTTTGAATGACCAACAAAGTACTTGACAATCGTAAATATATCAATTATTTATGCAATTGTGAGAAAGAAGAAAAATGGGCGAAACATTTAAAAAAGCATTTGACTATCTTGAAATGGCAAAGTATCCTAACTTGGTGTTCACATTGTTTATCCCAAATACTCAATCCTGACCCCGTGATGGAAATGAAAGCACTTGGCCAAAACAGTAACGGGAGTTGATGAACTAACGCATTTGCGGCAAACTTCTAATTTGTGGAAAAATGTAGAGTGTGGATGAATCCATGAATTTATCATTTTCTACTTCTGTTTCTGGAAATATTAATTTCTGAAAGTATTGTTTTTAACAAGAAATATCTCCCTGTTGCAAAGGTTTTATCTTAGCCGGCTTTTCAGTTTGATTCTAATATTCTTTGTTCTCTACCAGCTTGATCAAAACCTTTGGATTATAGGTCTTAGAAATGTTTTGATTCGATCTGCACTGCAGAGACATCACTTTTTTTTTTTTTTTTTTTATGGAGGGGGGAGGGGGGCTGTGCTTTTAGAGTAATGCCGTCCAGAAATTTAAGATATCATATTGTTATTCCTAAACTTACTGATTTGTAAAAAATCTATAATATTAACAATTAAGTTTTAACTGTATTAGCAAGGCGCAGCACAATAACTCCAAAACATACTCCATTATCAATTTCTGAGCATTAATAGAACCTACTATAAAGAAAAGTTAATTCCTTGTAATGTAAATCCTTTTTTCCACAAATTTCAAGTCTTAGGTTGGGTTCCAAGACAACCAAATGTTTACACTATCCATTCAACAAATTTCAGACTCCGTTCCAAAAATAGTTTGGGTATGGATTCTATTTGTAATTGATCATACATATTACTGTAATCAAAATACAAGTCAACAAAAAGTACGATTTCTCAAATTTCATTTTGTGTGTGTGTGTGTGTGTGTGTGTGTGTGTGTGTGTGTGTTATTTTAAAAAGCAACTGATTAAGTGTATTTCGAGGAATTAAACATCATTATATGTAAAACGACAAACAGATTTTTTGAGGTAGGAGTGTTTGGTCTTTGTTGAAGGCCTCATGGTGACTTCAAGATGAAGAAGAACAACAAAAGCGTTGTTCCATTTGCTTAATCTTACCGTGAGTTTATTACGATTTTGTCCCATGTTCATTTACTCCATATCCCTTTATTTATTTATTACCAATAAATGTCCAAAATGAAAAGTTAATTTTCTGGTGTTTGATACTCATTATTTACAGCTTTAACTATATCATTGTTACACTTATTTACTGCTGTCTGGTTACATCAATATGAGCATACTAAACCTGAAAACAGTCGCTTATAGATACATGCACCATAATGACATGGTAGAACTTGCAAGTCTGTTATTTTGTGTTTGAAGTTGTTTGCCCTTCTGTCCCCATCTGTATTGCCAATATATAACCATTTTTGGAGTATTTTGAATTCTAGCTTGTTCCTTAGACATTCGTTTTTCCGATATATTTTTATTCAATTTCAGCTATGAACTGTTTTTTCCAATGATTATTTAACTATTGTCGAAGGCATTTACATAAAACTTGTACTTAATGCATATTTTAGAGACCACCCTGTGTTCTTCCTATAAATTTTAAAATATTTGTGTTCAAACCTTCATTGGAATTCATTAACAATATTAAAATCTGTTATTAATGTATAATAAATATATGTACGTATTTGGGTTGTTATAGCAACTGGTAATCGAATATAGAATTATTATAACAACCGGAAGCAATCTATATATTCCAAAACGTGCCAATTAAAGCATGATATTATCATTGTTTACTTTCAAATTTTTATAATAGAATTTTTTCATTACTTTTTACAGAGGTTTAAATTATTTACTTTCCTCTAAACGTCAATTACGTTGTCTTTAACATTATGGAAAAGCAAAATTTGTTTTGAGGAGAAAACAGATATTTTTCATGTTGTTAAAGGTCTGAATTCAACCCTTTGCTGTTCTATCAGTGGATAATATGCTTCATCGTAGATTTTGCTTTTGGAAACCGTAAGTAATAGTTTGATAAAAGAAGCATAAGCGATAAGGACCCGGGTCATGAGCATTTTGACAAGTAAAGTAGTTACAATTAAATGAATACATATGATAATAATAATAGTAATATTGAAAAAAATGCATCACTATATTATGTCACACTGATGAAATATTTTACATCATATACAAAAAGGGTTTGGGATTTACTGTAGAGTTTACTTTTGCATCTGAAAAACTACACAAACAACTCTACTTTAAATATTTGACGTCGTTTCCAAGTTGTACACACACACACTTCAGTACATGAGTTTAATTTATCTGAAAATAGTAAAAACTATTAAAGATTTGTGTAAGGCACTGTTTTAACGATTACTTGAACAAAGGAGTGTTGCCCATAACTTGAAATAATCATTTAAGAACTGTTACCCTCAACATCGCGATCTTGTGGACCAAGATGATATAAGTTCTTTCCATCTAACAGTTTAAGATTGTTGCCCCCCTACTGGATTTGACATATTCATTACGGGGATGTATTATAAAAGGTAGTAGATGTTCACTCTACCGATGCACCTGATCTCATCCATGGTTTTAGATTGGGTCCGTATCATTAATCTTGGTGTGTCTCCATTTTTTCTTTTCTGTGACCTACTTATGTGATGTCTAAGTATCTTTATATTTCCGATGTTGCCAGCGTCTTTGGATTATTCCCCTTTTAGACTGATGGTTCGGTTATCACTTACTCTAAAAAGTTATAAAATTACTAGTACTTGAAGACTGTAATCTTTATGTTGCACAAACCTAAGTTGAGTGAGCACAATGCAGAAATAATAAATATCTTTTGGAAAAGATGAGCTGTGGCAAATTACATTATGCCTTGTTCTGACAACTGTATAAACGATACAGATATATTCTTTAGTCTATCAGTTAACGTCTTCTCTACAAAAAGTTGTACTCAATACTCATACTCTTATTGTAACTTACATATATAGGCGAGGTAGCCGCGTGGTCTAGGGCGCTGGAGGTAGTGTAGGGCGGTGTTGCCGTAGATGTTACAACCGTGATGGTTTGAATACCGGAGAGGAAACTACCAATTTGCAGATCTAACAATGTTGGACTGATTTTCAGACGTGTATATATATATATATATATTGTATTGAAACGCAACAACTTCGTTTTCAACAACGAAAATTTTCTTCGGATTAATGGGACAGCTATGGGTACTCGAGTTGCACCATCATATGCCAACATATTCATGGGAGGCTTAGAAAGACGTATGCCCCAAGACGCATCATATAAACCTTACAGCTTGTTGCGCTTCATCGATGACATCGAAATAAAATGGTCTGATACCAGAGAACACCTTGACGAATTTATAGAATTCATCAATAGTTATCACCCTTCCATAAAATTTACAGTCAGTATATCTGAAACAACAAATGTATTCCTTGATACGACTTCAACACTCGTCGATGGTCAAACACATTTTCAATTGCATACTAAATCGACAGATTCACATGTGTACCTGCTCCCTAGTAGCTGCCATCCTAGACACTGTGTAAATGCCATCCCATATGGACTTTCAATCCGAATACGTCGTATCTGTTCGCAAGAAGAAACTTTCAAATAGAGGTGCAGAGATTTTACCCAACATCTTGTGAACAGGGGTAACAAAGAACAACTCAAAAAGTCTCTTTGATTGACCGAAGCGAATTGCTAGGTTATCGGGAAAGAAAAAAGAAAAATTTGCGGACGCCACTGGTAACTACTTTCCATCCACATTTACCTTATTTGTCACCTATAACCCTTGAATATATGTCAATTCTACATGCATCACCCAAAATGAAAGCCCTTTTTCCAGAACCTCCTCTAGTTTCATTTTGTTGTCCCAAAAATCTGAAGTACATTCTCGTAAGAGCCAAATTACCATACCCTGAAACAGATAAGTGTACAACATGTCGCGACAAGCGTTGCCTTCTGTGCAAATATACATCGGCAAACGAATACCGAAGCAAGAACGAGGAAAGAGGGAATTCTAAAATCATAAATCCAAAATCACGGCAATTCAAATCCATCACGAATTGAGACAGTATGACAAAGACAAAACAAATAAAGAAGACAAAGACATATAGCTCTACAACCAAAATATCTAAAAGCACAGCAACATGCGAGTCTCTAAAATATTTAGCAATTTATCCTGCAAGTCAGATAATGTCATCTATGTCATCACTTGCTCTGTTTGACAACAACAGTATGTCGGTGAAACGCAAAATTCCCTCAACCTTCGCATCAACTTGCACCGTGAGCACATTCGGAAAAAGGAAAGATCACAGGCCACTGCATTACATGTTAATTCCAGTGGTCATGACTGGAAAAATATGCAAGTAGTACCAATTGACCAAAATCAATCGCTGACAGACACACAGAGGCAGGCTAAAGAGAAGTTCTGGATAGAAAAACTAAAATCCAGTTTGAATATAAAAATTTAAAAGAACAGTTTTGCTTAAAATCGTGCCCCTATCCATTTTTTTCTTTCTTTTTTGAATTGATTAACTTGTTTTTGTTCTGACATGGCTGAAGTTTTGCTCGTTGGGCGTTAAACACAATTTTGTAACAGTATTTTTAATAGAATCGATGTACACATACTGACAATTTTTTCCCTTCTCATGTTACATCTGTAAACAACAGCATCCAACATGTAGCTCTCGACACTTTGTATAAACATTTGTAGTTTAATCTCTGCAAACAACCAGATAGAATTGACACCCGCGATGGTCCTGACTTGGTAAATATATTCGCAAAGAAATGGTGGGTTAAAGGGATTTTATTGTGTGCCAAACCTTCCCTTCTATTGTGATAATGTCCGAGAACAACTCAACAACAATTACTATTGAATTGTATTAGACGGTAATATAGGGATATTGCATGAATATTGGGGAATATCCCTAGTAGAATTTTATATTGCACGAGCTTGCGAGTGCAATATATATTCAACGAGGGATAAAATTCCCAAATATTCATGCAATAACCCTTTCATTGCATAGCAACGCTAAAATTTCTGTTAAAAATAGGATTTTGGGTTTCATGGAAATTTAAGTCATATTTGCACTAGTGCAATATGGACATTTATCATATATTTAGACTAAATAAAAGCTAACTTTCACCCTAAAATAAATTATGTGTTTTATAATGAAAATCACTGAAAGGAAGGGTTTAAAAGCTGCGGTTTTACAGCTAGCGGGCTGATAAAGCTTAATTACGCTTACTTCCGGAATTTATTACATGCTTCTTCGTCACTTCTCGGAGGCTTTATCACATGCGAGTTCGGGCGTTTCTGTGAAATATTTTGACGTCACAATATAAATTCTACTATGACGTCACGGATTGAACCAATTCAGCCGAAGTTGAATCCGTACATCCCGTCGTCCCCTTTAACTAAGAACTTGCTTTTTAATGAAATTTTGAAAAAAAAACTTACGTTTTCGGGAAATATCACATTTGTACTGCGCTGCGAAATAACTCCGTAAACATCGCATTTCTATATACCCGATTCTCAAGGGCTTAAAAAAATATATATATTTTAGGACAATGTACATATTTGAGTTATCAAGATATTTTTTCAGTCATTTTTATTACATTTGAAGTATATGATAAAAACATCATTACATGTCATTTTTCATATTTTTCATATCACGTCCTTCATCAGCCATCGGTCATATATCATCCCTCGAGCCTGACGGCTCTCAGGCTGATATTTAGACCTAGGGGTGATAAAGGGCGTGATATGAAAAATGCCATGTAATAATCTATATTTATTGCACGCTTTATAAAGGAAATATTATCTTGCTATACAATAAAAGGTAATATTCATCCCAGTACTAACAAAATACCCAGATTACTGTGAATTTAGTTTCCACGACTTATTTCTCTTCAGTGCAGATCAATGATAACAGTTTGAAATCAATAAACCGAAATATGTTTAAAAATTGACAGAGACTAGATTGATAGGAACTAAAAAGGAAAACCAAACTCAGCTAACGACAGAGAGCTATGCAGGAGGGAGGTACTCGTTAGGTTTTAACAAAAAAATCTTAAAATTCGATATTGCAAGTTTTCAAATAAAATCGCTTTTCGGGCAAGCACTCAAGTACTGACTACCGGGCTGGTGAATACTCGTGGGGACTAACAGTCCACCAGCAGTGGTCTCGGTCCAGTGGTAATAAATTACAACATATCGGAGTTACTATGAATTTAGTTTCTTTATAAGTGTATATCCACAACTTATGTTCTTCAGTGCAGATCAAATTAAAACAGTTGGAAATCAATAAACCGAAATATGTTTAAAAATTGATAGAGAAAAAATGCCCGATAGGAACTAAAAAGGAAAAAACAAAATCAGCTAAGGACAGAGCTATGCAGGATGGAGATATCCTTGGGTTTAAACAAAAATGTCTCAGATTTATAGATATTGCAAGTTTTCAATTAAGATCGGTTTTCGAGTTCAATGGCTTATTCAAAGAAAACAAAAAGATTTAGCCCAGTCCTTTAATTTCATTTTCCGCTACATAGACGATGTACTTTCTCTTAATAATCCTAAATTTAAGGCGGGTTTACATCAGATCTATCCCAATGACCTTGAAATTAAAAAAAAAACAACTGAAACACCTACTTCAGCTTCGTACCTAGATCTTTTATTGTATTTGACGAAGATAGACGTTTGAAATCTAAGCTATATGACAAGCTTGATGATTTTAATTTCTCCAATTGTGAACTTTCCCTTTCTGAGCAGCAATATACCTACCTCTCCAGCCTATGGAGTGTACATTTCACAGTTGATTCGTTACTGTCGAACGTATAGTTTGAACAGTGATTTTTTGAACAGTGCAAAAACACTGTCCCAAAAGCTGCTTAGTCAGGGATAGCCAGATGAGCTAAAAAGTGAATTGAGAAAGTATGTGAGAGTGTGTCAACTTCTGTACAACACGGCCATCAATCGATCTAAATCACGGCCAATGCTATGACAAATAAGGTTTAGAGGAACGTCCGGATATGATTTGGAGGAACCTTGAAAAATGGCAAACAAAGCTCTTTTTTTGGTGTCTTGCTATTTTTTAAAGCGCAAATTAAAAAAATCTAAGAATGTCACCATACCCTCCGAAGATTCCCTTGTGATGCTTTAAAAGAGGTATGGCCATTTAGCCGTGAATTTATTTCCTTCAGCGTACTACTTTTGCAAATGCATTAAATCTTTTCGAAAACTGTTTTAAGAGGTCATCTGTAATATACAACATCAGAACAAAATCGATTCAAATGCATTTTCGTACATTTAGATAAAAGTTTCAACCACTGAACTTACCTCTAGTATGCAATTTTGACAGATTTTGACAAATTTTGTATGTTTTTGTTAAAATTCGTTGCATAGGACCTCCAGAACCAAAGTAAACTTATTGCCATTTGGAAAGGCAAATGTTTATACGTTCGCAGCAAAAAATTGGTTTTGGTTCTCGGTGTCCTTTGAGTAGTACCATCTTCTCAAACACTGTAAAATAGCTAAAATTGACTCAAAAGGCTATTTACAGCCATGTTCGACTGCTAATTTGTCATAAAACATTCAAGGGTTGCATATATTATTTTCGCTCCTTAATCGACAACATTTGAGCATATTCTGAAAATGACCCAACATAGGAAAAAAATTCACGCCTTAATGGCCATACTTCTTTCTTCTCAATTTATTGTCTTATAATCGACGTAGAACGTTTAAAAGGCAATCGGAGCCGGAATATTAGTATCTGACCCCCTCTTACTGCCAAAGTCTCTACAGTCACGAATTAATGACATAATGAAAAGTTATTTTGCTTCATAACATGTTAATATTAAAAGGGTATGATGACATTCTCAATTTTTGAAAATTTATTTTTCACTACATCGCACGACACCAAAAAGAAGAGCTTTGTTTACCAAATTATATCCGAACGTTCCTCAAACCTTGTTCTCTTCATAGCATTGGCTGTGATTAAGATCGATTGGTGGTCGTGTACAACATCGACTTAACAATCCTGCACAAATTTTTCGCAGTGCATTTTGTTGCTTAGACAATAAGCGCATGCAACTACAGCTTACACTACAATCGGTTACCATGGGGATATTATATAAAAATATCCTACTAATTGTCAGTCAGTTCACCAGTTTTATTCAAAGCTGATGAGGATCAAATAGGAAGCGAAACATCAAGGCGAAGAGGTTTGAAAACCGGTTCTTTACTTTAATTTGTGAAAATTCATGCTATAGGAAAAGCCATTTTGTTTTTTGTCAGGTTGTACTTAGGTACAGTCTGATGAATTTCGTATGACCGGGCAAAAACATCTCATCATTCAGATTTAACGTATATTCTGGAGGCTTATTAAAATTGTTATTTTCATTGAAGATATGCACTTCATTTTGTTATAGATCTTTTTTAAAACAGTTTGCAGTTTGTGTTTGTTTACTGTATGTCTATAGATTTAAATCAGGTTTAGCATGTGTGGCAAGTCCGTCTCACGTAGTGTATTGTATTACTGAATACATGTACATGTACTTTTCCATTACATGTTTTGAAATCGTTTGATTATTACTAAAACATTTCGGAGACAAACGAACAAAGAAGAGAAAATAACAGACAATAACTATGTTACTCGATCACTGAGGATACGTTAGGAGCCACCATGCGGATCATACAAAATATTATTTTTCCCTGGAATAATAACAAATGTGCATTTTGATTTATTGTAAAATGAGATATTTTATTACTTCAGATTAAAATTTAATTTCTAATTATGTGAAATGTACAGATGATTTGTTGGATCAATCTCGCATATATATTGAAAACTCTCCTGGTTTGAGTTCAGATTACAATGATTATATCTCAAACGATGAGTAAGTTTATTTTTCATTTGGACGAGATTTTAATTTTAATGGTTTCACTGGGTCCATTTACATGGCATTTAATTTGTAATGATGCGACTCGATTGAGTGCCTTATTTGGGTCAAAGTGCACCTTATTGCAGACAATTTGTTATTTGCTTAAAAAGCACTTAAGGTTCCACTAAAGTCACAAAATTAGGACAATCAGTAAACATAAAACATTTGTCTGTATTTCTCAAGCTGCATGAAATATAGTAGAATATTATTGAGGAATGTGCTCTTTTAAAAATAATCTACACGTACAAACTGAGAAAACTGTAGATAAATTTGAAAATTTTATTTTATAGGCGAATCTTTTCATTTGGTAAACACTCAATTTAAAAAAAATCATGAGATCTGAAAAAGGACTTACAGGTATGTGTTTCAAAATTGTTGTGGACGTATACTTTAATGTCTAAGGAAGGGCAAGCTAATGCCGATTATTTATGACTACTATTCATTTTCAAGATTCAATTCAATTTTGGTACATAGGGGAAGTAATTTCACACATTCAGGTCAGAAATTGACAAATTTTACTTTAAAACATATGCTACTAGACGAATCAATGTTATCTTGCCCTGCATTATACATCAAAGTATTCGTAAAGAATAATTTCGAAAAGAATTAGACGTTTACATCACATCTTTATTTTTTTTAACATTTGAGTGTGTTCTCAAGGAAAAGATTTGTTTATAAAATCTTAAATTTAAATCAATTTACAGTATTTGCAGCGAGTATTACTCAAGTATATTGAACAGGTTGGGCGTGGCTTAATTTTCGCTGTCTTGTAGGTAATTTTAACAGGAATAATGCCGATATAATTGACCCGTGACCAGTCAGGTCAATTAAATAAAGTAATACATGTAAATAATGTTTTAAAGAATGCATTTCTTCATGATTTATTACTATATTTCACCATTTATATTAAAGTAACTTTGGTATTATGTTATTTATACCTTGCTGTGCAGAAAATATAGTTTAGAATATACTTAAATTATATTTCGAAAATCATTTGATATCAAGTAATCCAATTCAATTCAATTCAATTCAATACTTTAATTCCTCCAGAAGGAGATAATGACATATATACAAGACAAATAATTTTAACGACTGTTCAAAACATAGATTTTACACAGTATATAAAGTCACATAAGAAAAATGAATCATAAATGACAGTGCAATAAAAAGGAGCTACTAGCGTCAAGAACTGCAAATGAATTGTCTAAATCGTTCCCCAGGATAAAACTACATAATTCAACCTGATTAATGTGCTATAGGAGTCGGCTACAGCTGTAATGTCCAAGTAGATTTACAAGTTTTTCTATCATGATTTGTCGTTGGCGGACAAGCGTTTTACAGTTAATAATTCGGTGACACAGAACATCATCGACATTCGTTCCACATAGGGAGCACTTATCATTTCGGGGTGGGATAGTCCAAAGTTTTACTATATGTTTAGCTGCATTCATTTTATTTCGGTCAATGCCATAGCGCCAAATGTCAACTGGGTTTCCATATTTAAAAAGTTTAATAAATCGTACAAAGTCTTTATCTCCTTCCATTCTCTGCAATTTTGATTGGTATTCACATTCAGTCACTGTATATTTTACAATGTTTTTCCACACAAACTTTGATGGAAATACGCCGCTAAAACATATGTATTAAGATATATGGTAAGTTTATATTTACGAAGAATGTCAATGATGTCGGGTATAAAACCAATTTGTTTACGCTCTGTATTGTGTAAATACTGGAAAAGTCTATGTACAAATATCTGCTTTGTAAGTTGGCAGTGGTCAGTATGACAAAGTTTTTGCAGAAACATTAATTTACGTTTTTCCAGTCTAGTTAAGTTCAAAATTGTTTCACACATATCTGATCGAGTCCTTCGATTCAGTCCTGTACTGCATCGATTGAGGCTCAAAGACACTATATGTATTGTCAATAGATACTAATATGAATGGACATTCGATTTGTGATTACAGTGTTTATAAATTCATCACGGTTGCTTTTTATGTTTGTTGATAAAATGCACGCAATGAAGGAAATAAACACAGTACCTACAGCAATGAAGTCAAAATTGTCCAAAAATTTACTTATTATCGAACCAAATAATGAAATAATATTAAGATGAAAACAGACATTTTGATGGCATTTTATCAAATCAGTCTTGTGTTTGCAAAAAGTTATGTCAGAATTAGATATTAAGAAAACACGAAATTTATTGTATTTTTCATATATTTGCAGACACTATTTGAGAAATAAAAAAAAAAGTTTCAGTGCCTCTTTCTGGAGACTTAATAATACAGAATTCATCATTTAGTATTCTGCAATTATAAATGTTTATCTTCATTTTTTTTTCAGATTTTTCGACTGAACAATAGAGCAATCAGTATATTCACTACGTTTTGCACAATATCTTACATTCAACAACAAGATACATTCGAAGAATAAATGGAGACGTTCAAGGTTAACACCTCAGAATATTTTACAGAACAAAGTGTGTATAGATATCCATATAGTGAGCATCTAATACGACATAGGAGATCTACGGATGACTTTTTTGACAACAACAATAATATTGCAATGTATATTGTTGTGCCAATACTGTTTTTGTGCTATGGCGGCTGTGCATGTATATATTGTTGTCATAAATGTCGACAATATCTACAAGAAAATGACCCTGTCAAAGATATTAAGAATAAAGTTATTAATGTTCGTAACTTTGTTACAAGAAAGAAAAAATCACGACGTGAACTATTTTTAGAAGAGTTGGAAAAAAGGTCAAGACCGTCTTCAGCATGCAGTGATGTTTATGTATTAACTAACACCTTTACCTCTAATGATGATGGCTTGAGATCAGTCATGTCGACCCCTGGGTTAAGCTATTTCCCCGCTGAGACACAATACAGCACTGTTGATTCGGTTCAAGATTTCTCCCATGTTTCTCCATTCTCAATGACAACGGAATCTACTACCATTAGCTGTGCCGTTAGTGTTGAAGAACATCCGTTCGAAATACCTTTGTCTGAACCAAAATTACAACATGGATATGTTAATCGAAACGACAGTTTTGTGTCAGAATCACGGCTTAATAATAATGCAGAGAAAAGGAATAGTGTGGACAATAGTTTCGTTACCGGAAGTAAAGCAAGCGTATCGTTTCGTATAAATGAGAAAAATGTTGTCAGACAACAGGAGGCATTATTATCTAAAAACTGTATTAATGTGTCTAAAGATAAGGTTTATTGCAATGATGATGATGGTAAGGGTATTTACGTGAAAGAAACAGTCCTTGCAACAACAAGGGTGAAACAGTTGAGCAATAAACAGATTATTGATTTCAAATCTAAAAATGACTCAACTCTGAGTAATTTAAAATCTAAAAATGACTCAACTCTGAGTAGCTTAAAACAGAACGAAAAAGAAAAACATATTCAACAAATAAATAGCGCTAAAATTGAACCAACAGTTTCATCAATGACATTTTCTCAAAATACAGCTTTTGAGGATATTAATGATACAGATAATCAAGAAACTGTAAATATCAAAACGCATATGGCGGTACCAAAATCAGATTTTCCAGTAAAATACAATGAAGAACCTTTTGTTATCGAATCACAAAATGTGGGACAAAATCCAGGAACAGTATCAATTATTGATATGACTGAGGACAATCCGCCTCCCTACTCGGCAATAGAACGATATAGTTATAAATCACCTTATTCATCAAATAAAACGAAAAACAACATACCAAATAATCACGTAAGTAAAAAGTCTTCCAAGAATGGGGATTCGTCACACTATTTTACATACAATAACAGTGCTTTTGATAATAGTGATTACGATTCGAATGAAGGCTGTGACATGGGTACAATAGACTCTGATGATGGATTATCAAAATATGATTTTGAAACGGAACAACATCTACCTCTTAATATCAAATCATCTGAAAGTTTTTCTCCTCCATCTGGACATCAAAGTACGAATTCAGGTTCTTCAAACATCCCATTTAGTAGTTGTACTTCAACCGATTCTATTTTAACTTCTACGAGTGATTCTTTATCGCCAGGTACTAAAAATTACTCTGACGCATCAATGAAACATCCATATGACGGTCGTGCAAATAATACTCACGATAAAGTGAAAAATAAACAGACACGTGAGTTTTCAGAAGAATATTCAATTTCCACAAACAATTTTATTTTCCCTAAAAGTAGCATTACTGATCAAGACTCTTACAGCAGTAATTCTCCAATAGGACATTCCTTTTCTGATCAGCAAGCAACAAGTGAATTCCGTTCAGGTATAGGATTTGGAAATAGCTCATATTATCAAGAAGACTCAAAAGAAGACATTAGCAATTCTAATGCCCAAAAGACAAAATACCAGTTATTAGCCGACAAACATATTAAGGAAGCTGCATCTAAGAGACAACGAAAGAAAAGAGATCCAAGAATAGTTGATTATTGGAGGTGAACCCTGCATTTCTCTCATTTTCTATAGGTACTGTGTGTGAACTAGATCACAACAGAACAATAATGATTTTTTTTACAATTCATTTTTGAAAGAATTGTTAGGATATAATTTTTTTAACTGGCACTGTTATACATCATGTGTTTTTCTCATTTAACTCTACGTGTTTCTTTCCTGGCAGCACTCCAATTTAGCCAAATACTGTATGAGCATTTAGATGGTTATCTGAAAAAAAAACATTTTTGTTGAGGACCTTTAAGCTGTTCACTGTCAGTCGTGGTAATTCATACTTTGACTTTACAGATTCTTATTTTGTCGGTTGTATTTCTATTTAAGTTCGTCAAAATATTAATTCTAAAGTAAGTGAGAACAGAACCGTCCGTCTAAAATGAACATTCAAAGGACAATGGCAACATCAGAAAAACAAAGAAACAAAGACATAATATGGTCATGGAAGACACACTCACATACAAAAATGAATAATTAATTCATACTATGACCTATATTGCCTCTTATGCATCTTCTTTTTTCTCTTTTCTGCTTACCCTTCCGGAGCACCTGATAATACCTCAGTTTTTATAGGGGTTCACACTGCTAGTGCTTTAGTTTTGTGGCGTGATACTGTCTCAATTTGTCTTGGCTGTGAATTGCCGTGATTTTGGATTTATAATTTTAGAATTTCCCGTTTGCTCGTTCAAGATTTCTTTGGTATTCGTTTGTCGATGTATTACAACATTTAAATCATACCAAGGATGTTTAAGTCCTTTTTATTTTGTTCTTTGCCATCCATTCTGATGTATACAATTACTCTGCAAGACTTTTAGGTTATAGGTGCTTATTATACAATGACTGCTTCACTCCTTTTTTTGTCGTACATTATATTAGCAAGACCTCTTGGTGTTTCTTCAAATAAGTTCGTTTTAAATTTTGTCTTCTGCAAATCATGTTCATATAATTTTAATTCTGTATAATGCAACAGGCTTTTTGGTATATTTTCTATGTCATTAATCTGAAATTCCATTGCCGATAACTATCCTTATAGGTCTTTGCAATGAAAGTATTATAATCTTTAATTTGATGTCCCAAAGATAAACGTTCAAAGAATGCGATATTGCTGTTCAATCGCTCTAGATTTTGGTATGACAGCGTAGCAATTTATGTTATTGAAGTTTAGGCGATTTAGTTTATTGGTTCGAACAAGTACTGTTTAGAACATTTCGCTATGTGTTTTTTGTTGATCTTTCATTTGAACAAGTATTTAGATTCTAGATGTAAATGAATGATGACGTAAATCTCTATTTAAATCTTTATTTAGGGAGATTGTGTCTTGTTTAGTTTTTATGTAAAAAGACAGTGATTAAATTTGAATGCAATTATTTACAACTCTGTGTTTTCGATTTGACCACGTCTTTGGACTTCGATTTTTGTAAATGCCACTCCTTTGTTCCTTCGTTGTTTCCCACCAAAAGGGAATGACTTTAGCTGATTTTGTGTCTGTATTCAGATCCGCAGATCCTATTTTGTTTATTTGTTCTGTATCAGTTTATATATTTTGTCTAAAAATAAATGTGTTGTGCGATGGCCACAAATTAACTATGGAACAAAATAAAAATGGTATAGTTGGCCACGATTAAAAGGTAAAAAACAGAAAAATATACAAATTAAAAAGCACATAAAAATTGCAAAAATGCAAAGAAGGGAAGACTGTCCAACGTTTCGGCCGTATGGCCTTCGACTAGGGTACTACCGGGTTGAAATACGGAGAAGAAAATGGAAAGGACGAGATAATGCAGACCTAATGACGTGTCACAGATATTACCTGTAATAATCGTGCCAAATCTGGAACATTATACTATGCAAATACCAAATTTCAATACATAAAAAATATTATAAAATAGACTGCTTCTTAACATTCATGCCAAAGGGTAGAGCAGTGCCAAGAAAATTGATTATTTTTGTTCAAGGAACTGTCGTTGTTTCTCACCTATACTAGTTTGTATAAGGATAGTTACATGCAATTCAAGTTTGTTGTGGTTGACTCGCCGAAAATGTTCACCTACTGGGCAATCCTTTCCATTGGTGACGCTCTTTTTATATTCGACAAAGCGATCACCCAATCTACGGCAGGTATCACACACATACATCATCCTACAGCGTTTACAGCCCACAGCATACACTACATTTTCAGTAGTACACGTGAAACCATTTTTTAGTTTGAAAACGTTAGCCGGTCCTACTACTTCATCAGTTTCCCAAGTAAAAGGACAAGTCAAACAGCGAGATCGCTTACATTGTCTTGTGCCCTTATATTTACAGGGAGTTTTAGGAGTAGCACCCTTGAAAGAACTACTTACAAGGTGCTGTTTTAGACTCTTCCCTTTTCTTAAGGCGGCAACAGGAGACGAATTCAGGAAAACTGCCGACATATGTTCGTCTTCGAGAACTATAGATTTGAAGTTGCGTATCAAAAAGTATTTGAAAGCTTCGTTATGAGGGTGGTATGACAGGACCAACGGAACCAGGTCGTCGGTATTTCTCACATATTCGGCGAGTCAACCACAGCATACTGGGCATGCATGTAACTGTCCTTATACAAACTAGTACAGGTGAGAAACAACGACAGTTCCTTTAACAAAAAATCATCAATTTTCTTGGAACTGCTCAACCCTATGGCATGAATGTTAAGAAGCAGTCTATTTTATAATATTTTTTATGTATTGAAATCTGGTATTTACATAGTATAGAAAACTAATGTTTTATTTCTCGTTTTTTACTATGTTCCAAATTTGGCACGATTTTTATGGGGAATATCTGTGACACGTCATTAGGTCTGCATTCTCTCGTCCTTTCCATTTTCTTCTCTGTATTTCAGCCAGTGCTTTTTAATTTGTATATTTTTGTGTTTTTTATCTTTTAATCGTAGCCAACTATTTTGTTATATATTTGGTCGATTTATTGTCTTCAAAATGTTTTTTTTCAAAGTGGTAATCTGCAAAAATGAATTTACAGTAACTTTGGTGATTTGTAAGGTATCACTACTGGGTCCTTGCTTGTGCTGGTGTACTCTGAATCCCAAAAGCCAAGAGTTTCACAAAATTAGTAGTCAGTACTTCGACGTTGGCCGTAAAAGGTTATTTTAGTTAAAAACTTGAATTCCTAATCTTTTTTTAAATTGTGTTAAAAACTTAGGAGTATCTTTTTCGTTCAAAGTCCAGTCTTTGGCTTATTTTATTTCTCAATCTAGACTCTCTTATTCATTCTCTGTCAGTTTATCCATTTTTTGATTTATGGCCTCCCAATAATTTTTGATTGATTCTGCACTCAAGAGACATAAGTTGTCGAAATGGCCATATGCAGAAACTATATTTACAGTAATTTTTTCAGTCTATAAGTTCACTTTTTATTTTTTTAAGTAATCAACTCCAACATTTCACAGTTTGTTTAAAAAAAACGAGATAATATTGTGTTTAAGGTGGTACGGGGGTCTAAAACTGTCAGGTAGAATTTACTTATATTTTCATGACTAATACTTTGTTATATGAGCATACAAAAAATAAAATAAAATTGTGGGTCGCCGACCATGTAAGCTTCAAATCTGTCATGTAAAATCAGCTATTTTGGTTGAAATAATAGGGAAAATTAGCGAATTGTTTACGTAATCTTGATTTATTTAAGTAACATCAGATAGAATTTTTTAATATTTGGTAAATAATTAGCCAATATACTTGTCTTTTATTTGTTTGAAAAAAAATTGGGAGTCACCGAACTTATTTTTGAATAAATTGCAAAAAACTTATTTTCTCCTATTATTTCATACAAATAATCCCCCCTTTATTAGAACAGGAGTTTAATAAAAAAAAATAAGATACTATATTATGCATGGTAATCCAATAAAAGTGACATATTTGATCAAATTCAACTATTCTAAAACATCAAAAATCATTTTTCCAAAATTCCCATGGTGAATTGAGTTTGTTTTTCAGATGCGCAAGAATTATGCAGTTTTAAACTCCCGTACTACCTTAATGACCAGTTCATTTACAAGATTATTGGGGGGACAAATACTTGTTTATTAAATTAATTTTTAAGCGATAAAAGCAGTTTATCAAGATTATGTTTGGTGACAATTCCGCTTCCATTGCCAGACAAAACATGGACGTAGCGTTTCGACATCTAGCAGTGAATTCCACTCTAACAGGTGCCAGGGCCGTCTTGAAATTACTTTGAGGTATGAGCATAACTCATTGTTGAAGGCCTCGTGGTGACTCCAAGACGAAAAACAACAACAAAAGCGTTGTTCCATTGCTTGTTTTGCCATGTATTTGTAGGGACTTTTTCATTTACTCCATATTCCTTCATTACTTATGTTTTATATTTAATATTTTCTTGAAAATAAGATACAATGTATCTAAAGTATGTAATAAATCCCCAAATTTTTCCACCAGATAGTGTGTGTGACATCTTCAGGAAGACATGATTATCACCTAATTTTTATGCAGTTTTTTATGTCATTTCGTTTGTGGTGAATCCCTTGATTTTTGTTTCTTTGAAGGCTTTGTTGTTTTTGTTATTTTTATTGATCTTTTCATAAGCAGATCTCAGAAAAGGGCTTTAAAGTTTTGTAATAGAAATAGGCCTAGTATTTCTAGATGTGAGTTATATGATAAAGGAATCCGATGAGTCGGTCTTATGGTACATTTGGGAGAAGCTGAAGAAAGGAAGTTTCTATAGAATCCTATGAGATAATAGATTAAGAATGGTTTTCAGTTTTCCACCTCCACGAATCCTCAAAGAAACCGCGAGAGTCATTAAATGTTGAATTCTAGTGCATCGTCAATATCAAATTTGCTTAATTTGCCATCGAAACCAAACCAGAAAATTAAAATTTTGTGAAAAATATATTGGTTATTAGAATTAAATTACAGTAATATTTATCATCTAGAATTAAGATAAACAACCTATTTGAAAATCTTGTGCTTCGAACAGCGAACAGTACTGTATTTCCATTTCGGTGGATTCACGTTTATTTTGACTTGCTACATTCAGTCAATTATGTTAGTTGGATGCATTTTAGTTTATCCTCATTTCCAGCATAACAGTTGACACAAAAATATCATATTTAATTAGCAAAGCACTGAGAGGTGTATTCATGGATTTAAAAAGCTTTTACATGATAATATCATTGTAAATATTTAATGTGTTATACTTAAACATACTAAGTGGTTTATATAGAATAGGGTATGCATGTAAATTGATTATCGAAAAGTTTATACTTAAAAGGAAATGCATTTTAAATGATTTCATAGAACATTTTTTAAATCCATAATTAATTTTAATGCTTGCAATGCATGTGGTTAAGATAATATTCAATGAAAGAGAGCAACCAAACAAACAAAAAGTCTACAAGAAATAATAAGGCATGCTAAGAATGGCCTGACAATTCCCAAACAAATATTTTTGTATATGTTGAATCATTATTCACGTGAATTTAGAGTTCCTTAAATAAATCTACAACAAACCAAAACAAAAATAAGAAATAAGCATATTAATATAGGAAAAAGAAGGGATTATTATAAGTTATTGAATCTGATTGCTGCTCAGAAGCAAGGAAATGGTCAGAAAATTACCACCACCAGAAACTTTTTTAAATTAATTTTTTAAGGGTTTTCTTTATTTTCCCCTCATTTTTTGACTTTATTGTGCACACAAAAATTAGTGTAATAATCCACAGATTAAAGTTTTTAAAAGTCGAGTAAAATCTTGACATCTAAATATAATTTCCTTTAAATTGGACATTGTTGCATACAACGGGCAGATGTGAAACGATCTGTTGGAATAACATATGTTGTGAGACAGCTCAGTGTTGCATAAACAATTGGAATATGAATATTTGTGTAGCTGTCGTAAATGGAGAAAAACGAAATATTAAAACCTTAAACATAGATAAAAGACAGAGGAAGAATACATTTTCAGAATTAAGTCCTTTAACGAAGGTGGAAAAAGAACGGATTCATCTCCTTGGACCAAGACACAGTTCGATATTGTCGCCTCACAAACTAAAATTTAAGCCTTGCACTTAAAACGACAAAAAACTCGAAAGAACAATGGAAAATATTTTTAACGTTCCATGTATATGCAATGAAAAAAGGTGAATCATAGATTGCAATCCCCGCTCACATTTTTTGGACCCATACTAAAGTTTGGTTTTGAAAATGTATATATAGGAATCAGCAATATAAATTTAATTTAAAATCAAAGATTTTTGCAGTCTTACTATTCAAAATAATTCTAATTTTTGTAAAGAATTGAAAAAGATATAGTTGCTGGATAGAATTCCTTAAAATAACAGGTCTTTGAGAGTTTTATGAAATTAACCAAAACCAGATTCAAACATTTTTACAGTCTTACTATTGAAAACAATCACTGTTACTGTAAAGAATTGAAAAAAGGTATGGTTGCTAGGTTGAATTCCCCAAAAATACTGGTCTTTGAGGATTTCAGGAACTTTACCATAACAAAAGCGGAAGATTTTTGCAGTCTTTCTATTGAAAACAATGAATTGTATTCTAATATGACATCCTTTAATCGCCTTGTGTCCATTAACCGTGGTAAAATCCGCATAAACTCCTGGGTATTGTCATGACAATCGACGGTACTTTTGAAACGTCATAGACAGTTCTATCACATTTTTTGCATCGTCATAGAACAAAACGTCATTCTTTACGGGGTAAAATGGCTGTTTCACCGATGAATACAAAGACGAATTCATATTTTTAGTAGAACATTCCTGTAAAGTCTGGTTGAATTTCCTTCAGCCGTTTCAGAGCAGAAGATGAAAATTGATTTTCCCATAGGGTCCAATGTGTAACCATGTTCCGCGCTGGCGGCCATGTTTTTTGTGAGATCGGAACGAAATGAAGAATAATTGTTAAGGACCTTCCTTGCATCATTCCTGTAAAGTGTGGTTGAAATTGCTTAAGTGGTTTCAGAGCAGAAGATGAAAATGTGATTTTCCCCATAGGGTCCAATGTTAAACCTAAGTTCCCCGCTGGCGGCCATGTTTTTTGTCGGATCAGAACGGAATGAGTAATCTTTGTAAAGGACCTTCCATACATCATTCCTGTAAAGTTTGGTTAAATTTGCTTCAGTGGTTTCAGTGGAGAAGATGGAAATGTGAAAAGTTTAAGTGGCGGACGACGGACGCCAAGTGATGGCAATAGTTCACACTGACCCTTTGGATCAGATGAGCTAAAATGTATGATTGCTAGGTGGAATTCCAAAAAAAAAAAAAAAAAACAGGTCTTAGAGAGTTTCAGGAAATTTACCAAAATTAGAATAAAAGTTCTTTACAATCTGACTATTGAAATGACTAAATACCGAAGTTACTGTGAATTTTAATTCTGCATATGCGCATTTCGACAACTTATGTCTCTTCAATGCAGATAAAATCTAAACGTTTGGGAGACTATAAACTCAACGATGTTAAAAACTGAAAGAGAACAAATAACCAATATGATCTAAATGTAAAGCCAAAATCAGCTAAGGACAGAGCTTTGCATGAGGGAGATATTCCTTAGTTTTCAACAAAATTTACAAAAATTTAGATATTGTTAGGTTTCAATAAATGATCATCAGGAATGGATAAAGGTATGGTGGCTACGTAGAATACCAAAAAGAAAATAAATTAAAATAAAATAAAAATTAAAAAAAAATTTAAAAAATAAAAAAAATAACAGGTCTTTAAGATTTTCAGGAAATTTACCAAAATAAGAATCAAAGTGTTTTGCAATTTGACTATTGAAAATAATTATCATTACTGTTAGGAATTGGAAAAGAACTGGTTGCCAGGTAAAATTCAAAAAAATAACAGGTCTTTAAGACCTTCAGGAAATTTCCTAAAATTAGAATCAAAGTTTTTTTGCAATCTGACTATTGAAAAGATCAATGATAAAATAAGGCACCAAAAAAGATATGGTTGCTAGGTAAAATACCAAAAAGTAACGGGTCTTTGAGAGTTCAGGAAATTTAACAATATAAGAATAATATTTTTGAAGTCCAAATCTTCATACAAGCTGATGAAATTAAAGAGTTGCTTAATTATATGATTTTATGTTAGAACTTCAAAAGTTATTATTCACATTTTCAGGAAATTTACCAAATTTGGCACCGAAGTCAAAATTCTGAATTCTTATCTTGGATTCCGAAAGCAATTCAAGTTATTTCCTATGAAAATGTAAACGACAAAATGAAAATTATACATAAGTTCCAGTCATAATGTTGAGTACTTATTGTTTTACGTTTTTGGTCCCTAAAGGGCATATCCCAGGGTTTATATTAAATGTCCAGTATTCACGGGTTTCCAAATAATTCTAATAAAAATATATCACATTGCTAAGTAAAATGTATCGCTTAAAGCTAATGTTTATATGGAAAACGTATCGTGTTTCTGTGTAAAAATGAAAAACACATCGGTTTTATTTCTTAATTGGTTGTTGTGGGTTGAAATGCGTGCGCGGTTGATTTGTTACACAATTCTTAATATTAGAATGATAAATAAATCATCATGAAATGTTATAACTCGATTGTTAGCTTCATAGTAAGCATTCATTTCGTGTCACATTCAAAATATCACATTTACAAGTAAAATACGTCTACCGATGTAGGAAACCGCCGGGATTAGAATTAGAGACGTAAATTGCAAAATTGCCAATCTTCAAATGCATTGAGGTTCTCAGACAGATTACGCTGCTCCGCAGTCTTTATCTACGACACATAATGACGATGGTGTACTGGTAAGCATGCAGGATTTTCAACCATGACAGAACTAATTCGTTCGAATCCCGATGGGATTTGCTTACCGGCAAAAAGAAGTATGGCCATTTAGGCGTGAATTTGGGTCATTTTCAGATTATGCTCAAATGTTGTCGATAATCGTATATTGTGGTCTCTGGTACATGTACTTCTTAAAAGTAAAATTAATATATGCCACGTTTGTATGTTTTCTAAAAACATTTTTTTTTGTTGCGAATGTATAAACATTTATAAACATAGTAGTTAGTTTATTTGGTTTCTTACGATCCAATACAAAGAAATTCAACAAGAGACCGACAAAAAATTGTCAAAATTTGTCAAAATTGCATACAATTGGCTAGTTCAGTGGTTCAGTTCTTTTATCTAAATGTATGAAAATGCATTCGAATTGATTTTGTTCTCACATTGTATGTAACAGTTGACCTGTTAAAATAGTTTTCGAGAAGATTTAATACAACTGTAAAATTAGTATAGCGAATGAAATAAATTCACGGGTAAATGGCCATACCTCTTTGCATTATATAATATTAAAAGACGAAATTTTTGCTGGTTCCATCGGCATTAAAACTCGTTCTGTCCGCAAATCTGAAACCAGTGCAATGCCAAACGTTGGGAAACCCCTTCCGAAGTAAAATCCTTTGGAAACTTCTACAAAAATGTATTTAGGTAGATTTTTTAACTTATGTCAGGTATAGTATAATTTGATAGTATAAAGATCAGCTGCGAAGTATTAGAGAAGGAAAGATAACAGGAAAGACTTACAATGGTCGAACATTACAATCACATGTCACAATCAACCACGGAACTGCACAAGAAAAACAATAAAAAGACAAACAAAGACCACGATAGGAACTCAGGATAGCCGGATTTTGTACCGGCACTAGCAACAGCTAGCGGTAGGGTTTAACCGGTTTATGGGTACCCAAACCTCCCCTTTCTCTATCCCGTTTTTTCCTATCTTATAATAAACATACAAATAAAACCCAATACAGGTAGACCACTTACTCCAAGACCACAATCTTGAAAAGGAAAGAATAAGACAAAACGTAATTTAGAGAGATGGGTCAATGAGTGCTCGCCGCTAAACTGCCAGCTGCCTCAAGGATCCTAGTCTGCTGGTAAAACACTGTCGCACTAAGGAATTGAAATAAAATTCAAAACTTTCCAAAGGGTTTGGTAAAGAATCATCATGGATTTCAGTAGACATCGGCAGTATCAGTGAGAGGCCAGTATAACTGTGAAGTCTTCAGGTCATTGGATCCCAAAGTCAATTTAACGGAATCATGAAGAATTAATATCCGGTCAATATCCCCTATTACGTAAAGAATGTAAGGTACGCCCCGGAATGCATGTCTCCGCGGATCTCGCAAAAAAAAATCCAATTCAACATTTAATAATTTGTCCTTAATGAGTAAAATGTATAAGATGTGCAAATGCACAGTCAAAGCACAAAAGACAAAGTATCTAAAATTACATGGTAAACAAGCAATGGAACAACGCTTTAATGGTTGCCCTTTATCTTGAAGTCACCACGAGGCCTTCAACAATTTGAGCTTTGTTCATACCTCATGGTACCTTCAAGACGGCCCCTGACACCGGTTTAAGCGGAATTGATTGCTAAATGACGAGCAATGCCAACACCATACTCGATGCGGGATCGTCAACAAACATCAAATAAACAGGCAAAGTGGTCTTACAACTGTTGTCATCCATTGGGACAAAAAGACCCAAAGACGACAAACCACAATATACTGTAAACGTATTAATATCGCAGTTTATGAGACATCGACATATTTGCATGTATCAGTTTTTTACAAATTTCCATGTTAAAAAAGCGTTTTCTACACCAATTACCAATTTGTCATTACTGGAGTATCAAGGTAAACCCCTTCAGGCAGTACAAATTGGTATACAATAGAATTTCTATAGAATCTTGATTGGTTGATTGGCAAATAAAAGACAGGAGTTTAGAAGGAGTTTTATAGGTGTTACTAGAGGAATATTGGTATGTTCATTGAAGAATTGCAAATATAATACGTTAAAGAGCCAGGAAACCCGCCATCATTTACTAATTATTTGATAAGACCCCAACATTTTACACAGCTGCTTATCATGTACAAATATATGTCAGTCATCAAAGGCAATATTATTATGTAATTATTATAAGATTTGAGAAAGGAAACTGAAGTGTGCATCATTTCCGATCATTTTTAATTAGCTGATGGAAAAAGGTGACATTTTGCAGTGGAAGGTATGGGTTTTTGAAATCACATTAATATAAGCTAGGTCATGAAGGTATTGGTTTTGGAACACCTGCAGCGACCCATTCAATAAAGTATACTAGGGGAAGTTCAAGATCTGGCTGTGGCGCCAAAATAAAAAAGAATGAGTG
This sequence comes from Modiolus philippinarum, assembly GCA_002080025.1. Lineage (NCBI taxonomy): Eukaryota > Metazoa > Mollusca > Bivalvia > Mytilida > Modiolidae > Modiolus > Modiolus philippinarum. The sequence goes on from MJUU01056138.1 coordinate 119,399, forward strand.
ATTAGTATTAAGAGACCCACACATCGATGTAGTTACGTGACATTTTCTTGAATATGGTTCCAGAGTTTTGTTGATTATTCATTTATGAATTTAATATATATATATATATATATATATATATATATACAGAGTAATAAATCACAATTGTAATTCTGATAACCAAAGTCTCCAAACTAAAAACAAACACACACTTGTCGGAGTAATTTGCTCATTAATTTCAGTCGGCGTTAATTGACTCAGTACCTTCGTACTTTGATTACTCATAATGGGAAGATGTCTGATTTAGGAGTTTGTGTTTTGTGTGATTAGGAGACTCAGTGAATACAATACTTATTATTTTCTCGTTTTGTTGAAGTTGTATGATGTAAATTTAAGGGAGTATGTGTGTAAATCAATGAGTATCTCTCTTTCCATTTATATCTGATTAGTCATTTGATATCAGCTTATATATATATATATTTCAGGTTATTGTTTTGGACATGTTTATATTTGATCTGTCCCGACGAGACATAAGTTGTCGAAATAGCCACTTGTAGAAACCAAATTTCAAGTGGCCTCTGTATTTAGATATCGACGACCTTTCAACGGCAATTGCGGTTGAGTTGCTACTGGACACTACAGCGATGGAAGGGGAGGTTCAGAGCGCTATAAAACCGGTTTAATCCACCATTTCTTTTGAAATGCCTGTACCAAGTCTGGACCATTGCGGTCGACAATTTTTCCGGTTGTTTCCACCTGATTTGTTATTTTGTCTCATGGACTTCGGCTCTTGACCACTCTGTTCGATAATTTTGTTATTACCCCTATCTAGACATTTCAAACTTTGTGGGAAGTTAGCTATATTTTTCTAGGCATGCAATCAACAAATGTCCATCAAGGGTATATTTGGGGGTTAAAAAAGAAATTGGATTTATTAGAAAATGAGATAATGAAAATTTTAATATCAACCATTGCTACACGAAACCCTATCAGAATTTTTTGAGACACGGTAAAAGAAGCTTTAAATATATTGAAATTTCGGGAAAAGCCACGGTTGCCGTGAAAACTATACCAAAAATTGAAATTTTGAGAGCAGCATGTTTTCTTTTGTTTGTTGTATTTTTATTACAGCAATGTATATATTGCCTTGATAAAAAGGAACCTCTAACGAAAATTTTGTTTTCATCTTAAAGTCAATATCAGTAACCGGTATAATTATTAATTTATAAGGGAACACCCACTTCTTTTTGAATGGGTATGTGGGAGTTCGATCGAGAGTCTTTTGTGCCACCCTCAGCGACAACATACCATAACAGAATACTTATATCTCAGATATTTATCACTGTACTTTTTGCTTAATTTCAAATACTTACATGTATTATATAAGATTATAAGTGACATTTGATATATTTTTAACGTCTCTAGTTTTAATTTGTTTGTTCAGAAAAGAACGATTTTTCTTAACTTACATTCATTTTTACTATATACCAAAAGCTTCATATGGAAACGAGGAAAGGTTGTCGATCATTTATTTGATTAACGATTAATTTATTGCATAAACATTGGTAAACTATACCAAGGTGACAATTACATGTTATTTAGTAATATCGAACAAGGTTTATTGACAAATAAGTACTCCCAAATCCATATTGTGCGGTTATGCGGATGTAAACTTGGATTCTATTGGCTGATTAACCACCTGCTAAATAACCATGTCCACCCTACACAAGAAAATCAATAATCATGATAATGTAGTGTTTCACCTACATGTAGACCAAAGTCATTCAAAGAATTGTACATAAGGACAAAATTCACAAACATGCAGTAAACATGGATAAATAAACATATCGTAATTAAAGTTTAACATAGTTTTCTTCCACGTAATGTAAAACTAATTTCAACCTGATATTTACATTAAAAAATTAAAATGTGAAATACATCTATACTTGGAATAACATGTAAATTATATGAAATATTTTATTTGCATTCATTTTCAAAGGTTTTCGCTCCATGTATTACGAACACCTCATGTAAACTTTATCATGTTTATACAACATGAAAAACCAATACATCATTCGGCTGTGTATTGTCCAGAGTACGCGGTCAGTCGACATAGCGTTTATGTGTACAATCGTGTAGTTAAATGTAGGTCATTTTGTAATTATCGTTTTCTTAGTTAAACACAAACAGGTTTGCATAACCGCACAAAAATGTCATCATGCATTGAACCAACTAATATGATTATTTAGATAGTGTCGAAAATGGTTGAACGGCGCGACCTGAAGGTCGCTTGCCGTTCAACGATTTTCGACACTATCTAAATAATCATATTAGTTGGTTCAATGCATGATAACTTATAACGTCCATCTTATTTGTACTTTCTAATGAAATTTTGCTTTCATTGTTTATAGGTACCAATTATCTTTCTTATGTTTGTTTTGCTTATTCTATATATGTAAAGGAGATACAATGGCCAAGTGTGAATTCATAAAAAGGAATCCACGAGCCGGAGGCGCTTGGCTTGTTTGTCATGCATTCACATTTTGCCATTGTTTGAGACATTTATGTTATCAAGAGATCAAAAGGGTTATCGCCTATATAATTACTGCATTGTTATATTCGTAATATATATGTCTTTATGATCGAAAATTCACTCAGTATCAAAGAAGAATTATATGGATGAAGTTGTTTTAAAAGTTTGATTTTAAACGATATCTAATATTCAGATAATGTGGTTTATGTATTTTTCAGAGTCGAAGGACATTAAAATCAAATTATAAAAAATTATAAAAAATGTCGGTGAATAGTGTTGAACCTCTAAACGTTATCAAAGAAGAAGAGAGAAAACGTTTGTTTTGTCTGTACATCAATATTGGAGATCGTGGAATGTCCACTCGCGAGGATAAATAATAAAATGTCTATACACTTTTAAAATAACAACTCTTCGTGCGCATGCAATAAAACCATATGTACAATTTGTGCATATATTCACAGTTACATCCCTTTTCCCAGTTCAACAACTTTGTGAAAAAGTCAAATATATACAATCGGATTTAATGTTCCAAAGGTTAAAGAAAATAATGTCAACCTGTAGCTAAGTTTTCACTATGTTTATTGTGCACTAATTTAAAGTTGTTCAGGTTGATTAGGGGGGTACCCTGCCGGTTTTTGTTCTCGTAGTTGTAAGCATCTTATATCGTAGACTGTATATTTCCTGCAATATAAATGAAAAAGTATAATGAAATACTTTCTGCCATAACATATTCTAAAATTTTAACCCCAGGGTAATACGTGCACGAGAAAAGGACAGAGGATAGAAGACTGTAAAAATTGGTTATCTGTTTATCGAGTCACATAAATAAAAAAAAAAATAATACGAGGAAAGAAATATGATGTTTAACTGTATTTTAGAACCCCCCTAAAAAAATAAAATGAAATGAAAAGAAAATGACTATTCACTGATATTTTTTTTGTTTTGATTTAAAGTTCCATTATACAACAAAATTTTCAATGGAAATAGATGAAAAGACTTCATAAAAATCTATTAAAGCCGTTTTTATTTGATTCACACGTAGTGTAATCAAATTAATACAAAAAAGTAGGAATATAGTGCATAAGTAAACGCAAAGTATTTTTTTTTCTCAATTACTTCAACAACACGTCTGTAGTTTGTAGTTCTTAATGTAACTGAAGTGTTTTTTTTTAAGAAAAGAATAAAATGGACAATAAAAAACAGCCCAATAGTCAGACTTGTCTGACATGAGAAAATTACCCTCCTTTTATTATTATTATTATTTTTTTTAATTATTATTTTATTTATTTATTTTTTTTTGGAAATTTACTGTTGTTATCAAAATCCTAACCCTTAAAATACTGAGGTATGGCCCTCGGTGGATCTCATTGGTACTGGATTTGGCCTCCTATTTTGATATTTTTGGTAATGAGTGTCTCTTTTTGACTACTTTTGGACAACGGCTTTCCATGTTGTTTGATTTTAGCCTACACACTAAGGCATATACCATTTGATTTTCAGGGATGGGGCGAAGGTATCACAACATCCGATTCGAGAAAAAAAATATTTCGCTTAAATGTAAGAAACATACATTTCCCGCGGGACGTTTATAATATTTAAATTGGAGAAAACAATAGAGGGGATGCCGTGGGTTCTGTAAAAAGAATCAACAGTTAATACAATAGAACGACGTCACAACAATGGTTTAATTATTATTGTTATGCTTGTAAAATTTTCTAAAGTCGTATTATTGGAAAATTCTATGAAATTTGATATTATTTCAAATACTGNCCTCGGTGGATCTCATTGGTACTGGATTTGGCCTCCTATTTTGATATTTTTGGTAATGAGTGTCTCTTTTTGACTACTTTTGGACAACGGCTTTCCATGTTGCTTGATTTTAGTGCTGCTGATGAGAGGTTAATCCTTGAAACACGTGTACAACATAACGAATTGGTACTGGATTTGGCCTCCTAATTTGATATTTTTGGTAATGAGTGTCTCTTTTTGACTACTTTTGGACAACGGCTTTCCATGTTGTTTGATTTTAGTGCTGCTGATGAGAGGTTAATCCTTGAAACACGTGTACAACATAACGAAATTTTCCAGAATATAATATTTCCGAGTTTATAAGATATTTGATAATAAGAAATAGAAATAACGATTTTGAAAGCGTCTTTAATAATTATTGTTATTATATATACAATACTGTAGTCTGTATAACCTACGCACTAAGGCATATACCATTTGATTTTCAGGGATGGGGCGAAGGTATCACAACATCCGATTCGAGAAAAAAAAATATTTCGCTTAAATGTAAGAAACATACATTTCCCGCGGGACGTTTATAATATTTAAATTGGAGAAAACAATAGAGGGGATGCCGTGGGTTCTGTAAAAAGAATCAACAGTTAATACAATAGAACGACGTCACAACAATGGTTTAATTATTATTGTTATGCTTGTAAAATTTTCTAAAGTCGTATTATTGGAAAATTCTATGAAATTTGATATTATTTCAAATACTGACAAACATATTATGAAAAGCGAAAGTTAATTCTTTATAGCATATTAGGAAATAGGAAAGTGGATTCCAATATCAATAAAATAAGACTATAGCATTCTGTGATTCATGAACTATAGTCTCTGTTTTTTACTGAAAAAATTGAACTCAAGTAACAGTTGGAATTTTCTACTGTTACCAATAAAAACAGATGATGTTATTGTTGTGACGCATATTTTGGCTTCCTTGCTGTAATACCATTCATTGATAACAGCTTTGATTTAAAAATTTTTAAATTTTCAGTTTTTAATCATCAAGTTATAAGTATTTTGTGAAATGATATGGAGTAAATGAACATGAGACCATTACATATGTGTTAACTCCAACTGCAATAACTTTAATGAGCTGTATGGCCATTTCGGAAATTAATTCCGTATCAGCAGCACTAAAACCCAAACATAGGAAATCCATAATTGCAAAAAATGTTTGAAATGCATAAAAACAAACGAAATCCAAATAATCAGTAGGTATGAATTTCATTTACATTAAATGAAAAATAATGCGTTGGTTGTTTAATTGATTCAATCATTGAATTTTTTATGTAGACTGGCATTTAAAAGTTACAGGAATAATCAAAATTTGAATGAAACATTTTTGCATCTAATATTGAAAATTCCTGTATTTATTGAAAACATTGGAAGTAGAATACCGAAGACTAAAGAACTTTCCCTGCTTTGTATGCAGCATCCATCGCATTGTCAGTGGGTCAATCCAGGGTGAAGTTATAATCAGTAATATAATGTGAAATACGGGAAGACGTGAATCTAGCTGAATTGTTTGTTTTCATTTGTGAAAACGACACTTCATATCTATCTATGATGTCGTGGTGAAGGCTATAAATCTGAAGAGATAAAAGAAACATATCCCTGACTTAGCAGTTTCTGTGATAGTGTTCTTGCTCTTTACACAAAGCCACTGTCTGAATTACAAGCACGAACATAAAGAATTAATTGCGAAATATACACTCCATACGCTGGGGAAGTAGTTATACTGCTGCTAATAACTAAATACCGAAATTACTGTGAATTAAAATTCTGCATATGCGCATTTCGACAACTTATGTCTCTTCACTGCAGATAAAATCTAAACGTTTGGAAAGGACAAGAAAGGACAATTTCATAATTGGGAAGTCAAAATAATCATGTTTGTCACACAGCATTAACTTATGCTGCGTCCTCACGTGATTCGAATTGATTTGCGTTCGATGCGTAATAAACTAATTCGTATTAGTAATCGTTTTACTCAAAACGTATCAGCAATGTTGCCTTCACACGTAATGCGTATCGAATGCGCACCGAAAACGTTTGCGAAACGTATTCGATGCGCATTTTATGTACGTATGAACGCAGCAAAAAGAGCATCCTGATTCGGGAAACGCTTTTTTCGGAGTAATTATCCAAAATGTATTTGGTTTTTTTTAAACTTTGAGTCGACCGTCAACATACAATAGTGATTTAGTTATTATACGTTATTCTTGATTGATATTTAGTATTCATGCACAATTCCTGAAAATTGCAGTAATTATGTATAATTACTTAACATGCCAGTTAATACTTTATTGTATTAGAATAAATAAGCCATAGCAAATACAATAATTATTATATGCAAGTTATTATACATATTAACTGAAATTTTCAGTAATTATCTATAATTTCTTACTATAACATTTACAAGTCTGATCATTGATCAACCGACAGAGTTTTCAGATGTGATATTATCGAATCATGATCTTTCTACTGCGAAATTTAAGCATTTCATTTAGAGTTATACACAAAGCTACTTTGCAGATACATTTTTATTGTAAGGTATGGTATAATTAGTTTCCTGCTGTAGGGCACTTATTAAAAAATGATTGGTGACTGCGCATTCCCTTGTGGAAAGATCTGGACGTTGCAGTCCAAACTATGATTAATTTTTTTTACCAAATATTGCGTTGATCATTTCTACTTACTGTCTAAAAACTTTCAATATCAGTTGATTTTGAGTTGCTAATGGACACTACCGCAATGGAGGGGAAGTTTTGGCGTGCCATAAAACCAGTTAAATCCACCATTTCTTTTGAAATGCCTGTGCCAAGTCAGAACCATCGCGGTCGACAATTTTTCCGGTGGTTCCCCCCCCCCCTTTTGTGTTTTTGCCTTATAACTTTGGCTCTTGACAATTCTGTTCGGTGATTTTGTTATTACGCACATTCCCTGCTTTTGCGTCAACTAATTTTAAAATGATATATGTATTTTTGCATTCTCTCATCCTATTCCATTTCATTTCACAGAACTTTCCCTTTCTGAGCAGCAATAAACCTACCTCTCCAGGCTATGGAGTGTACATGGGTTTAGATATCATAAATTGATATAAACATTCTCTAAATTTTATTATAGATACATTGACTTATTAAGAAAATTTGGTTCTACATGCAGGGGTTGCTTTACACCATAACTAAATTTAAACAATTTTTTTATTGGCAGTATTTGGCATTGCACAATATCATGTTCTTCTTTCATAATTGATGACGTTGTTATACCAAATCTATTTAGAAGTATTTCAACTGAAATTTCATATGTAAGAAGGCTTGACATCATAGTCAACGGAAATTTTGTCCTTAGCTAGCTGTCAGTAACTGCGAGCATTTGTCCGGACAGTACCTGTGTGTATTGTCTTCATGTTTTACGTACTTCATTGTAAGGGCACTCGTCTCGATAAGTTGGACTTTTTTCTAGTTTGATTTTTACTGCGAGTCTTTTTGTGTATTTATTTTTAACCATTCACCACACATAGGGGAGGGTTTGGATCCAAGAAAACGAGTTGAACTCCACCGCAATTTTTGCGCCTGTCCCAAGTCAGGGATATGTTGGTCATTGGCTTGTCCTTGTCTTCTTATAAAATTTTATTTTCTTGATATTTGGGTTATTGGATGTGGTTTGATTCCGTTGATTTATTCACTTTTTACCTTTTTGGGGCCATTTAGGGCTTACTATATGGTGTGAGGTTCTCGTTGTGTTGAAGACCATATGGTGACCCCTAGATGTTTTGTTTTTGGTCGTTTGAACCTGGATATGGGATGTTGTCTCCTTGACATTTACCTCATTTCCTTTCTTTTTCATATTTCACAGTTAATGCGTTACTGTCGAGCATTTAGTTTATACAGTGATTTTTTTTAATAGAGCAAAAACACTGTCCCAAAAATTGTTAAGTCAGGGATGTGTTCAGCCTTTTTTACTTTCATCCCCTCAGAAATTCTATGGTCGTCACCATTACATTACTGAAAGATATAACGTGCCATTTTCCCAAATGAAAACAGATATTTTCAGGTAGATTTCACGTCTTCACGGATTTGACATAACTGGTTTTGACTCAACCCAAGATTGCCACACTGATAGTGTGATGGATGCCGCAACAGGAGCAGGACATGTTTACACCTTCCGGAACTCCTGATGTTACTCCCGGTTTTCATAGAAGTTCACACTATAAGTGCCTTATGTCTTAATGTCATCTTTTTGTTCCCATGCCTTGTTGTCTCACGTCCTTGTTTTGTCTTTGTTTTTCTGTGTCCCCATTTTTGCCATGTCTATGGACTTTGCTTTTTTTAATCATAACTTCCCTTGTTCCTTCGGTATTCTACTGCCGTTGTTAAGCAAAGTAATTTAATGTTGAATTTGGACTTTTCTCGGCTGTCTATATCGAGATTCCACCAACCCCTGAGACATCCATTTCCTGGGGTTTATTCACCTTAGCCTGATCTTTTTCCTATCAAATTATACCATACCTGACACCAAAAAATTGTAGAAACTTTATTGTAACTTTCAATGTGATAACTTCGGAATGTGTTTCCAAACGTTTGGTTCAAGTTACACTGATGTCAGACTCTAAACCCTTGAATCCCGATAAAACCAACAAAAATTGTTTTTAAATGTAGTAGATGTAAATTTTCGCCATTTCATGTTATGATAAATATATAAATTGCCTGTTCCATCGAGATTCGAACGAATTCATTTTGGTTGAAAGTCTTGCACGCTAACCATTACGTCATCGTTGTTATGTGCCCAAAATAATTTTTTGTTCCCGTAATTTAGAATTTTATTTGTTCTCAGAGAGGCAGCGGAGCAGTGTAATATGTCTTTAGTACCTATGCATTCGAAGATTAACCAAAACCTTCGGTGGAACGGCATTTTTGCAATTCAAGTCACTGATTCTAATCGTGTTGAGTTCCTATACCACAACAAGAAGCTCCCAGGAGTCTGCATCGCTCACCTGGCTTTCAGTTGCCACAGTCAAGCTAACATTGTAAGTTATACAGTTGATCATCAGTCTCTCAAACTTTGGTAGCTCGAACACCACCAATATCTTGAAGTGTATTTAAGTCTGATCATTTTTACTATATTTCTTTGTTGGGCTTTTTTGACAAATAAATTCCTGTTAGGACCACTTTCGTCACCAATTTTTAATTTGAGACATCATGTTGTAAATGGCGGTCAACGAACAATTTTCAGCATTAGTTTTGAAGTTGCAACATCAATATCTTTTTGAAAACCAAATTTCATTGAAATCTGACAATGTTGAATTTTCCCGGTTTTTTTAGCCATTTTGAAAATGGCCGTCAGCGAACAATTTACAGCATCAGTTTTGAAGTTACGACATCAATACCTATTTGGAAACCAAATTTCATTGAAATCGGACAGTGTTGAATTTTCCAGGCTTTTTTAGCAGCCATTTTGAAAATAGCCGTCAGTGAACAATTTTCATAATCATTTTTGAAGCTGCCACATCAATATATATTTGAAACCAAATTTCATTGAAATCGGACAATGTTGAATTTTCCAGCCTTTTTTGGATTTTTTTTTCTTCAAAATTTCAGGGTGGGTAGATCTTGATATGCTGAACATTTTTGCAATTTACACTTGACCTCTATCTGTTACACTTTTTGAAATAAAGAAAATAAAAAAAGCACAAATCTTGAAAATTTTACGGAAAAGGGCTATAACTCTGAGATAGGTTTTCAGATTTTCTTCAAAATTGCACATTAGGTAGATCTCATCATGCTGATCATTTTAACCCTTACCAGATTTTTGATATCTGTAACTGTTTTGAATTATTGGCCAAAAACTGCAATTTACCCTCTATGTTCTATTTTTAGTTACAGTGGCCATGTTGGTTGGCCGGCAGAAAAATCCCACACCTGTTTAAGAAGCTATACCCTGGGAATGATTCAGGCAAAGTTTGGTTTCATTTGGCACAGTTGTTTAAGAGGAGAAGATTTTTGAAATCGCAAATTTTTTAAAATTTTCGTGATTAAAGAGCAATAAGTCTAAAATTTGTTTCGGAATTTCTTTCAAAATTGAAGGGTAAGTACAACCTGTCATGGCAATCATTTTATCGATTTACACTTGAACTCTGTCGTCTATAGATTTCGAAATAAATGACTAAAAAGATGAAAATTTTGAAGAGTCGTTAAAAAAAGGGTAATAACTCCTACATGGTTTTTTGGATTTCCTTCAAAATTATAGGGTGGGTAGATCTGGTAATTCTGAATAATTTTACGCACATCAGATTTTTGATATCTGTAACGATTTTCGAGTTATTGGCCGAAAACTGCAATTTACCCTAATGTTCTATTTTTTTAGCAACAGCGGCCATGTTGGTTGGCCGGCGAAAAAATAAAACATCAGTTTGAGAAGCTATACCCTGGGGATGATTCCGGCAAAGTTTGGTTTCATTTGGTCCCGTGATTTCAGAGGAGAAGATCTTTGAAATTGTTGACGGACGGACGACGGACAACAGACAATGGAAGCATAGTGATGGCAAAAGCTCACATGGCCTTTTATACCAGGTGAGCTAAAAAGTACAGATACCATGTAGTAAGGAGAGTACACAAAAGACTGTAAGCATCAAGGAATTGTTATGTTATACACATTTATTTTCGGTAAGTTGAAGTTGATGCAAGACATATTTCAAAATGTATTGCTTTATATCCCTTTATATGCTGAATAGTGAAAATCAACATGTAATACGTTTCTCACACTTTGCATAATGGTTGATCGCTCAGAGTGCTTTTAAAATGAAAATTGGGAAGCATATCTAGCATTTATGTTGTGACATAAAATATTTAACTTTTGTATGTCGTTCATCGCAATGAAAGCAATTAATTTTTCATTAAATATTTACTGTCCCTTTGTGAAATAAAATACAAGGAAATATAGTAGACCCACATTTGCAATTCTGAGAACTTAACTTGGCCATGACAACATAATCAGATAAATTCCCTGATGTACTCAATACTAACACTACAATGAACAACGTCACGATAGATCTATAACGGTCATGTGATCAGAACCAGTCGAATGACATATGTAAGAAACGTTTGGTGTATAGGACGAGTTTGTTGGAACAAAATCTACAACTTGAAA
>MJUU01056138.1:145848-178657 GCA_002080025.1 Modiolus philippinarum
CGATAATCAGAATCTCGGATTAGTTATCGTATAAATATCGTTTGATTATAAAAAAGTGTTTTAGCAGATATTTGTGAATCTTTGACGAATTTCAGTTCATATTCTATAATAGGTTCCTTAATATTCTTTTTATCTAAAAATTTTCTTTGATGTAATCTGCATTGAAGAGACAGAAACTGTCAAATTTGTCATCTGCAGCTCCCAATTTTTCAACAATTTCTGTATGTTCGTTTTTTAAATTTCTAATGAAGTTCAACAAATATTAAAGTATGACAAAGGACAATAACCCAGTGCTATGTCCTTCCATGATTTTTGTATTCTTTTGATTTACTAGGATTTGAAAATCCTAGTAAAATTCTTATATTATTTGTGTGTCTCATAAAGGTTTTATTTGTTGATTATCGTTCTAGTTAGATTTTTATATTCTACTGCTAATTTGTGTCAACATAAAAAATATATTGCAATCTGGGTATTTATTTGCCCTATATATAGGTAGATTTTTATTTCTTTTGACAATTGATATCCTTAAAACCATCATCAACTAAAGCTTTGATTTTTTTGCTACCACTCCTTATCGCAAGTTATTCCATTTGTTAGTGAGGTTCCGCCGTATTTGCAACAATGTCAGTAAATTGCTTAAGACTTAATGTAGCTTAATTTTAACTGCATCCATATTTCATAAAATTGATTCGATGAGTGCCTTGAGGCTGTTGTCTTCGATGGGTGTTTGTCCGATTTGGGATGACAGAGGTTTTAAGAACACTTTATGTTTGTTGACGATTCCGCATCCACGGGAAATTGGATTAGCGTTGCTCAACATTTAGCAATGAATTCCGCTCAAATTGATGCTATGTGCCGTCTTGAATTTACCATGAGTTATGCGTATTGTTTTAGGCCTCATGGTGACTTCAAGATTTAGAACAACGTTCCATTGAAAATTTGTAAACAGATAAACTTTGTCTCGTGTGTATTTAATCCATATCCTTCCATTGAATTTACTGTAGATTTGTGGCTTGTGTCACATACCTGATTAATTTAATAAAATGCACAAATTTATTCTGAATTATATAAATTTATTTATAATATAAATTACTATAGTTTTCGGCTGAGTAAATAATTGTAATACGACAGATTGTATACGTTTAGATTTCCAGACAATTAAAAATGCTGAACTATGTTTTCCTGTATGGAAGAAATTTGAAGAAGTAGGTAAGAACGACTTCTTGTGTAACGATTATCCAATGTGTTATTCAGTATTTATGATTTACGTTAAATGAACATTAAAGGGTCGCAGTGTGTGATTTGAAGTAGCTATAGTTTGTTTTAACGTAAAGGGCTCTTCACACTGTGACGTTCTTACCAACGTGTGCCTTTGTAAAATGCCATCGTACGTTGTAGAAATTGCAGACATTCTCTTTTTGGACGAATTCATAAGGGCAGATTAACGACTTATAAAGCGCATTTAAGACTTATCCATAGCTCCCTTGCAACGTTCATAAACGTGTAGCAGTGAAAAGCGTTTCACCTATCGTCTAACCCCGTATGGGAACGACACCGGATATTGGTACTACCAAAGCGGACGATTGATATTACTTTAGCATGAGTGAACGTGAAAAATCGCAATTTTGTTATATTTCTTCTTAATATTTGTGACCAAAAATGTGTGTGATGATCGACAGGATAAAATTAGAGTTCATAATAGTCGTATAAAAATAGAGTAAAGCAAATAATTAAAATTAGAGATGAAAATACGTCGCCTAGTACCGCCAAAATGTCCCTATGGGATGTTGTTTTCTTCAAGAACAAACGATTTTAGGCGTGTTGTGTTCCATTTAGTTCAATAATTTCACCCTTCAATAAAAACTTAAGCAAATCTATGTCCCAACAGCTGGTTATGTAACTTAAATCACGAAAACAAAATTATGAAAGTGTACGGCGACTTGTAGAATATTCCAGATAATAGACAAGTCGCCGTACTCTTTCAAAACTTTGTTTTCGTGATCTAGTTACATAACTAGCTGCTGAGACATGGATTTGCTTAAACTTAATCGAAGGGTAAAACTATTGAACTAAAGGGTGTATTTTTTTAACACAACACGCCTGAAATCGTTTGCTTTTGAGATTTTGTTTTCAATGACAACAGCAGGTATATTTACGATAACCTCACTATTTGCTAATCCCCAGTTTTTAAATTGTGTAGATATTAATAAGACACAACAGCTGAAACTAAATAAAGCTAACAATGATTCCAAATGCTGCCCTTTTCTGGATCTAGCTTTCATTATTGATTCGGGTAAAATAAACAAAAATGTATGGTAAAGGGGTGATTTTTATTTCACTATTATTTTACATACTAAGATGCATCTGCTGGTGGAATGTTAGTCCCCGATGGTATTCATCAGCCCAGTATTCAGTACTTCAGTGCTGCCCCGAAAGCCGATTCTATTTGGAACCTTACAATATCTAAATTTTTGTAAATTTTGTTGAAAACTAAGTAGTATCTCCCTCATGCACAGCTCTGTCCTTAGCTGATTTAGCTTTCATTTAGATCATATTGGTTATTTGTTCTCTATCAGTTTTTAAATATTTTTGAGTTATTGACTTACTGACGTTTAGATTTTATCTGCACAGAAGAGACATAAGTTGTCGAAATGCGCTTTTGCAGAAACTGAATTCACAGTAACTTCGGTATTTAGTTCAGTGTTACCACTGGGTCGATTCCCCTGTTAGTGGACTGTTAGCCCCCGAGGGTATTCACTAGCCCAGTAGTCAGTACTTCGATGCTGACCCGAAAGTCGATTCTATTTGGAACCTTACAATATCTAAATGTTTGTAAATTCTGTTGAAAACTAAGGAGTATCTTCATCATGCAAAGCTCTGTACTTACATGTAGCTGATTTTGGCTTTACACTTAGATCATACTGGTGATTTGCTCTCTGTCAGTTTTTGATTTTTTTTTAGCTATAGCCTTCAAAACGCTTAGATTTTATTTGCACTGAAGAGACATAAGTTGTCGAAATGCGCATATGCAGAGACTAAATTCACGGTAACTTCGGTATTTAGATATTTATTTGGAAATTTATTTCCTTTTCTTGACGCCGACGTTCCTACGGAGTGTATATATCTCAACTTGGACTATTCTTTTACTAAAATGTTATTGAAAAATGCCTGAAAGTGATAGTAATCCATAAATGAACTGACGTAATAACTTATTTTCTTACGTAGTAGGGGATATCGACAGGATAGTTCGCTTGAATCCGTTACCTTATCTTTGGGAACCATGACCTGAAGATTTTACACACATACTGGCCTCTCATTAATACTTTCGATATCTACTGAAATATATGACGAATCTTTACCCATCTTTCTGTAAATTATAATCTGATTTTTTTCCGTAGTGCGACAATGTTTTACAAGCAGATAAGACTCTTGAACTATTAAGCATATTAGCGGCGAGCCATCTTGGCCGTTTTACCCTACTGTTAGCTTTCGGTAGTGAGTGTACCAAGTCCGGATGTCCTGAGTTCATTTCGTTCTTTACGTTTATCTTTTTTCTTTTTGTGTTTTAAGTGTACGGTTCCCTGGCAGATTGTGACATGTAATTGTAATTTTTAGTCATTGTAGATGTTTCATGTTATCCTTTCATAACCATACACCTACAACTTTTAATAGGTTGACGATTTTAGATACTGATCAGTAAGGCCTACCGAGTTCGTGATAGCTTGACAATTGCACATTTATTAGACTGACCATTGGTTGCTGATAAGTAAGGCATACTTAATTCGTGATAGCGTGATACCTGCAACAACCTTATTAGAATGGCTTATGGTTCTTGTTCAGTAAGGCCTACCTCATTCAAGATAGCGTGACAACTAAACCTTTATAAGATTGACCATTAGTTGCTGATCTGTAAGCTATGACGTAACACTTTCAACTTTATAAGATTGACCAGTGGTTGCTGATCTGTAAGCCATGACGTAACACTTTCAACTTAATAAGATTGACCATTGGTTGCTGATCTGTAAGCTATGGCGTAACACTTTCAACTTTATAAGATTGACCATTGGTTGCTGATCTGTAAGCTATGACGTAACACTTTCAACTTTATAAGGTTGACCATTGGTTGATGATCTGTAAGCTATGAAGTTACACTTTCAACTTTATAAGACTGACCATTGGTTGCTGATCTGTAAGCTATGACGTAACAATTTCAACTTTATAAGATTGACAATTGGTTGTTGCTGATATGTAAGCTATGGTGCAATACTTTTATTTTTTTAAGATTGGCCATTGGTTGCTGATCAGTATACCTAGTTCGTGATAGCGTTACACTTGCAGCTTTATTAGCTTGATCATTTGTTGCTGATCTGTAAGGTGTACCTAATCCAATATAGCATGACACCTGAAACTTTAATGTTGGTTGCAGATCAGCAATGCCTATTCAAATAGAGACAGCGTGACAGCAGAGAACAGAGTCCATGAAAAAAGTTTCTGATACTACCATTATGTATATCGCATGCAATAACACAACCAAAGACACTGAAATGTCAACAGCACTTAAAATGTCATAAAAAAAATATTGAAGACAGCGAAAGCAAAAGTTCTCAAGCTAGGCATTCATGTTAATTAGATATATTTATCAATTACATGTACAAGTAACTAATTTTGAAAAAGAAAAATGAAGAAATCCAGCCTAGACGTCCACTAACTTTAAAATTGTTGATATTTATTTGAAATGATAAACAAATCAAACGAACATTTTGTCCTTAGCTTATATTTGATAATACTGATTATTCGGATTTCGTTTGGTTTTATGCATTTTAACATTTTTTGAAATTATGGATTCCCTTTGTTTGGGTTCTAGTGCTGCTGATGAGGAATAAAATTTCCGAAATGGCCATGCTCATTAAAATTATTGCAGTTGGAGTTAACATATGTGTCATGGTCTCATGTTATCTTACTCCATATCCTTTCGTAATATATTACATAAAACTGCAAACTATGGCTAAAATATAAAGATTATAAATATATAGGAACATAACAATAAGATCAATACAAAAATCCACAGCGGTATGAAATATATATAAACTTCTGTTTGATATCATATGATTATGTTGAAAACAATCCTTAAGGTGCTTGGGTATTGAAACGCAAAAAAAAAAAAAGTGCGAAGATTGATGCCGTTTTTCATTCTTATGGCAATACAGCTGCCAACGTTCAAAAAATGCAAAGATCTTGTTTCTTTGGTCTCTTTAAGTATTATGTTAATAAAATCTCAATTTTTACTGTTTAGTGACCGAGCTTGTTATGAACCGAATGCATATCAAAGAACTTAGCAAGATAATTGTGTTTTAAACAGAATTTGCATTAAATTATCTTTCAATGTGGAAAGTAATAGAATTAACGCTCATCTGAGGTATTGAAATAAAAATTACAAAAATATAGCGTATATTTTTGTATATTTCATCTGCATTGGTGTATAGATTTTGGTTACTGTAATAGTATTACTGCATTGTGTCTACACATGAAAAGCGTCGTAACTCTTGATCTGCTATTGCTTGAATGTATAAACTTCATTATTTTACTCCGAGATCACACACAAGTAAAATGTACTTGTCAAGTTCGATCATTAAATATAACGTAGGAACATGCAACAAAAGTTACAACAAAATTGCCAGAAGCCCCCAAAAAGGGGGACAGAAAGACAGAGAAAAAGAAAATCCTCGGAAGATATGTAAGATATGGAATGTCTGAATGCTAAATGCAATAAATGAACGTTGATTTTATTGTTGACCTGCAACACGCATTCTGCGATGAGCAAATTGCAAACATCACTTATGTGCTTAACTCTTAAACAAGATTGATGTCTATGCTATAATCATTTACCCTTTTTACCATCGTTAGGCATATATTTTCAAAGATGGCAAAAATACACTTACAAACGCTCCACATAAAGTGTAACCCAAACCTCACTTTAAATTATCAAATTAAAAGAAAAAAATGAAAAGATTATAAACTATTTTGTAACGAGAGAGTGATCATTGATACTATTAGTATTTTCTGATTACCTTGCAGCTATTTATACTTAGTAATCATTTGAATCTTGATAAAATAAGAAAAACTATGTAACACAGTCGGGCCGGGAGGTATTTTGAAAATAAACATAAGAAATAGAAAAGCTGTACAATAAAATTCAATAGTATTTTATTATATACAGAATGAATATTCCTGCATAAAATGTTGCATATCTTTTTTTTTATAAAAACCCTCAGATATCTGAAATTTTAGAAACAAAAATCATATTTCAGACATGTGAGAAACTTCTTTATAAAACTATCATAATATATTTACATAATACATTAATAAGTTATTTTTGTATGAAATTAAACTTCAATAAAATGTCGAATAAAGAATAAAAAAAAAATATACAGTTCTAGTATAAAACCGAAATAAAGAAACATCTTAACATGCTCTATTAAAAACTTCACTGTTTCGTCATTTCAAAGAAACTTTTACTAACCATTGCTAATATCCCTGTCAACATTGTTAAATTACAATAAATTTTACTTGTACAGCGACATGGATTTCCACTAAAGATAGGACAGGATAAATACGATGAAGAGATTCCGTGTGTTGTATGACCAAAAGTATAATCATGTCCAAATTCAACACCTCATAACTCATCGTTTCCCTTTTTAATAAACATACAAGACTAATGAAATTAATAAATTGTTACCAAGCATCAAACAAAAATTAAAACAAGAGGAAAGCTGTCCATGTGAAAGCAAAACGGGTTTTCTTTTACATGGGCATCTTAGAGGTCAACCCTGAATCTCCGAAATTTACACTCTTTTGTAAAATCTGAATTGTTTAGCCTTCCTTTGAAGTGGCTTATTTTTGAAAGTTTATATAAAAACTGTTGGAGGCGATATCCTGCTGTGGACAAATTGGGTACCCCGTTGGCAGATATTTAAATTAATAATGATTGAATGCAAAAACTGGTGATTTTGGCAAAGATAATAAATAAACAAAAATCAAAGTAACATGCACACCTCTGACATATGAAAAATGAAATGCAATTATAAACCTTCACTTTCGAAAACTAGGAGATTTGCACTGGACAAATAAAGTACCCTAAAGGCAGATATTTGACAAAATTTGCTCAAAAAATGACTAAGTCCAATAACTGGTTTTTGGTATAAATTATCAAAAATCAGAATAAAATAAAATTTGCAAACCCCTTATATATGTACATATTAAAGAATTTCTACTTTTGAAAATGAAAGAAATTTGCTCGGACAAATTTGATACCCTGTTGGCACATATTTTACGGTCAGAAAGTGGTAATTTTGGCATAAATCACCATATCGAAACAGACCTCTAATGTGATATTTGGCGAGCAATTTATTATATCCCGCTTCAGCGGGCGTTATGTAGTGATCATGGTGCCCGTTCGTCTGTTCGTTATTCCGTCCGCCATAGGGTACATACTTTGTGGTAACACTCCTCCTAGACCAGTGGGTGAATTCAACGAATCTTTCACAGAATGTTCAGTGCATCAGGTATTTAAAATTTTGATTTACTTTTTGGGGATTTTTTTTACTTCTTGAATCAAATGGGGGAGCGGGGATTTTGGTTACAGTTTTTCTAGTTTATCAATAGTTTTGAGTCCACTCTTTCACTGCTTACCTTACAAATGCCACCATCTCGCATCAGGAGTTTGAACCGATATTTCAAATTTTCTATATCTATATTTTAATTAAATGTATATTTATGTAGTTCCTCGGGTGTGATGAGATATCGGATGACATAATGTTATTACTAGATAAGAAAAGAAAAACTACCTTTCTTTACAGAAATACTAGAAGATACGGGTGAATAACAGCTGTTGACATCTCCAGACAGTTTACATAACCTAAATTTTTCGTTAATAACTTAGAAACGGCAAAATATAAGGATGCTTTCTCAAAAAATACGGAAGTTTCCCTTTTTAACAGTGTCGAGGAATATTTATCATTTATTTCCTAAACAGTGCCAACATACTATTGCAACTGAAAGTCGACCAGCTGCAACAGTTTCTGATACAGCTCCGAATGGACTGATTGAATTTGACGATTTTAAGAGAGTATTTGAGTTTAAGACAACACCAGAGATTGTACGTGCGTTGTTTGTTCTTAAACTTTGTTCAATAGATGGAATAGTAAACAATGGAGAAAAGGTAGGCTTACCAGAGTTGTATAAGACCAAATACAGGTCCAATAAGCTTTAAAAGGTAGGCTTACCAAAGTTGTGTAAGACCAAATACAGGTCCAATAAGCTTTGTATTTAATTAAAAAAGTATCATTGACAGAAACCATGGTTTATCCACTTTCTATACTACTTTTTCAGAGGGAACTATGCAATTTGACCTGTATGCCATGATGAATTTACGTTCTAGTAGTTTTAAACACATGTATTTTCAGTATAAGTCACGGCAGATTCGTTGTCCTGCATATAATCAAGAATTTGAATAGATCTACCTGCATGTAACATCATGTAAAGGGAAAAAGCAAAACGAAAAATGTATGACGGATCATATTTGCTTTGTATTTAGTATATGAAGACAGTGTTCATATATCGATAATATATATCTAAACCAAATGTGATTATTGTCACCTTATGTTTTGCGAATGTGTCGTTGAACAGGATAATTTTATAGTTGTAGCACTTTAAGATGAAAAGCACAAACATAATTGGAAAAAGCAGAAACAATAGGTTTGACTGCAAATCAATTTCAAAAGGTTTCTGTTTTTTTTTGATTTCACTGTTTTTTTTTCAAGACAGCGATATATATATAAAACGAAAAAAGATCTTCAATGAAAATCTTAAATTTAATCAGATATGAACATACAAATAAATTTCGAAATGAATGTCGAAACAACACTCAAAAATCACAAAAAAAATGAATTAAATCGTTTTGTTTTTTTTTCTCTCAATAAATCTGTGATACTAGATTTTCGACTTTAACATATTTCATGAAGCACCTGTAGTTACTTGTATAATATTTCGTAGTATATTTTTCTGGTGTGAATTTATTTCAACTCCTTTAAAAGCTGATGAGTTTATCTCGGACACTACTTGGAAACAAGCTGTATACTGCTATCCAGAAAAAGACGATTTATGGACAATTTGTTGGCGGAAACAGCTTACAAGAACTAATGACAAAAGTTGACATGCTGAAGATGGGAGGGATTGGACCATTGCTTGCTGTCCCAATGGAGGATGATGCGGGGGATAATACTGATATAGAGTAAATCAGTAATTAGTATAGTACTTTTGATTAAATTGGACACTTTTCGACACTCCTTTTTTCGTCATGCAATAAGTATATAATTAATTCAAGCTAACAAGACAGGATTTTTTAGCAAACAACGGCAGTAGAATACCGAAGGAACAAAGGGGTGAAATTCACAAAAATCGAAGTCCAAAGACAGGGCAAAAACGAGAACACAGAAAACAATGACGTTAGACACAAAAACAATGACGCCAGACAGACACAAAGCACAGAACCAGAAACCACAACATTCAGAACAAAGGCACTCACAGTGTGAACTCTAGTGAAACTGAGAGTGACATCAGGTGCTCCGGAAGGGTAAGCATGTCCTGCTCTGTTAACAGCACCCGTCACACTGTGAGTGATTCAATCCGGGGAAATGTCAAAGTCGGTAGTCAAATGAATAGACAAAAAAGTGTAAAAATAAAAAGAAAAAAAATAATCGATTTTCTCAATTTAGATATCAATATAATTTTTTTGCTCGCGAAATTACTCACGAAACGACAAGTCAGGTTTGCCTTTGATACAATTATTAACATCATTTGCCTGGCATATACTGTAATGTTTAATAGCGGTTGACTTTTTCATTGAAAAATGGTTGTAATTGCGCTTAACATATTCGTAAGACTTTACTGTGACTAAGTCTAGTTTCAACCTTCTATGATAGGCCTAAACAAATAATGTTTGAAAAATATCCCAGATAACAGTAACTGTACATGTTAAGGCCTACTTTACAAGAATAACTATAGATATATTTTGTCATACTGGCATTAGTGTTATAAGCTGTTTCGCTATATTATGAGATTTAAGCTTTTTTTTTCTCCAGGAAAATGGAACACCAGTTTGATCAGAATATGTACAAAACAATCAAGTGTCTTGGTATTGTTTCTGACCTTGGGGATAAAATACCCATGATGCAAATCAAATTAACAGCCTTGATACCAGGAAATATCTGTGTAAGTGGTGAAACCATCATGAAAATATATTTACTATAAACTACGAGCAAAAATTTATTTAACACTGTATTTTCTTCGCTATGTTCCATTACACAAGTTTGTCTCTGCTGCTTTTCTGTTGCCACTTGCAATCAAAGGTATAATATTCAATGATAAATCTGGCTCAATGTAGGCACAACATTTAAACACCACAGCGCTACAATACTTATCTTCCTTTCTCTATGAAGTATCATAGAATTATATGCATCATTAATACTTTTATTAAAAGTAAAATGTTGTAATGTTGTTTTTTTTCAGACAAAGTTGACCTCTGATTATTTGAAGTCCAAAGACAGCAATAGAAAGGCAGTAGAAGAGTTGGCAGATTATTTTTGTACAAATAAAATGGTTAGTGAATTACTTGGTAATTGTAATATATATCAATTGTATTTACTTGGTAATTGTAATATATCAATTGTAATATGGTCACAATAGTACGTGCTTAATGCAGTTATAATGTACCAGACTACATGTATTTGATAAACTGCCAAACTACGAACGTTAGTTATCAGAATAAAAAATGCGCAATAAATGTAGAAATAAGAGTGACTACAACTTATCATAGATTTATAAAAATATACAGCGTCTCCATATCCACAGTAACTTCGGTATTTAGTTACTTTAGCTAAATTATATACAGATTCCAACGTTCTATAGAACCTTCCAATTTAATACATACAATTTTTGGACGGCCACCTAGAACAATTCAGAACCTCAAAAATAAAAAAAAACGACAGAATTACGTTCCTTTGTAAGAGTACTGCATTTATTTAAGCGAAAAAAAAAAGAAAAAAAAACTAATAATGGTTAGCTTTCAATCGTTGTTTTCAAACAAATCAATGTTACATTTGCATCTTATTATCATCTTTAACAGCCATCTTATATGTGTAAAAGACATGACACCTTCTTTGTTTTTGCCTATAGTTGTGCATTGATTAAGACGACTCCTAAATTGTAAAGAGCTTTTAGTTTTTCTTTGAAATGTATGGTTGTAGGTTTTAAGTATCTCAGTTGATATGCAGTTTGTAAAAAACTTTTAAAATCATATTCTACTTAGCATGCTTATGATATCATATCCATTTATTTCAGTTGTATAAATCTACATATCAACAACAAAACAGTAGAAATTGTGTGGAAAACTGAAAATTCCCAATTTGTACATGATCAAAATAACCAAATATAGCACACACACACAGTTAATTGAAAGAGCCTCTGTATGTCACAAATAGTGAAATATAAACACAAATTCAAATAAACATTGTATTAAATGTAGTTTCCTTACCTTTTACAAGAGGGATGCTAATTTCTACATTTGTAAACAAAATTGACAGTTACTTCGGTGCCCTTGTTTTAGTGTGTGTGTGTGTGTTTTTTTTTTTTTTTTTTTTTGTTATTGGAAAGTCGGAATATCAAAAATTGATAATCCCGACAATTTTCATTTTCCAAAAATATTGACATTAAAAATTAAAATATGGGGACTTGCACAACTGAGAAGTAAGGTATGAAAAACACAGCAAATAACAAGGGCTGTTTAAAAATAATAAAATACCGAAGTTACTATTAATTTACTTCCTGCATATGAGCATTTCGAAAATTCATGTCTCATTAGTGCAGATTAAATCAAAACATTTGGAAATCCAATAACCGATGTGTAAAAGCTGATAGAGAACAATTGGGCGCATTTCATTTGCGCCAATTTTGGAAAAGTGGAGTATTTCATTGTATTTCATTTGCGCCATTTCTCAGATGAAATTTTACAGGTAAATTTTCAGGTAATAGGAAGTGGAAACAATATTTAATATACTGTTTAATATTTTAATATTTGATATACTATATAATATTTTAATATCTAATGTATCCTTGGAAAAATAATCAAAATATTTAATATATCTATATGATATTGAATTCCGACGTGATATTTTCAATGGTTGTGTATTCTTTTTCTTTATTCATATCGGTGATATGTTTTGGTACTACTGAACTTTAAACATGGTTACTAATTTAGAATAGTGCCCTTAAAGTGTTATTATTAGTTTGAGCGTAAAATATCTTGCTCGAAATTCTTCTTTAACCTCATTTGTATATGCGTTTAGTAAAATATCGTGCTCGAAATTTCTCTTTTACCTCTTGAATTAAAACGGGTCATGCTGACTAACAGATTAGGGAAATGCAAGCTATAAATGTAAGTGAAAACCGAACCGTCAATCTAAAAGCGAACAATCCAAAGACAATGACAACCATTAATTAATAAATGTTAAAGCATTTTTACTTCTATCTATACTATTTACCTGTATTTGGCGCAAATGCAAAGTTTTTTTTATCTTGGCGTAAATGAAGTACAGTTTGTGGCGCAAATGAAATATTTATTTGGCGCAAATGAAATACTAATTGGCGCAAATGCAATGCACCGAGAACAATTTACCAAAAAAGTAATTAAAAGGCAAAATATCGTCGTTTTCTACTGCCGTTGTTTCACCACTCTTGTACATTTTTAGTAACAAAAACATTTAAATGAATACAAAAAAAATTATTTTGTTGAGAAAAAAAGCACACCTTTGAACATATATGGAATAACTGTACATGAAGTGGCTCTGTGCTGTTACACTCATAACTCAAGTAAAGTCAGACTCGATTATTGTTTTTTGTCGGTTATCTGTCATGTTAGTTAAATTATACATTATCACAAAAGAAAAAGACAAAAAAACAAAAACAACGGTTGTTCAAACTACACAGCAATTTTCCATAATGTACTTGGTTATTTTTTCAGCCAAATATCAGCCAGCTGAGTAATACAGAGAATATGCAGCTTGAAGCTGGTCTGAAGAGATTGAAGAACATATGTGAGGTAATACATACCCCAAACATTATTCAGTTGACACTAAAGTATCACATTACATGATAATCCGAATTCAAGAAAGGTTCTATTCAAACATTAAATGTTGGGTTTCAAAGCGTTATGTCTAATAGGTAGTGTATGATATATATCTCGCGTAGGATTATGATTTTGCTACATACTTTCCTGACATTTTGTATCATGTGATTGTGAAGTGTTCAAAGATATTTATATTTTTGTTATATGAAGCGTTGTAGGAAATTAAAGTCTATGTATGCTTGGTTACCAGTAAGTTATACAAACTTATTGCACTGTTAACTGTGTCACAACGAATACATTTTCCATCTGCATTCACTGTCTCGTCTCTGCAGGTTGTTAAGCACAATCAAATGTAACTATAATTGATACTGGTTCATCTTTATTTGTTTAATGTTCAATAGACATTTGAAAACAGTTATTATGCATATAATTCAGATAGGAAAAGAAAAAGGTATATGGCTAATGGTGGATGCAGAGTATACCTACATGAATCCAGCATTAAATTTATTTTCCTTGGCTCTAATGATGAATTATAACAATGAGTCACCAGTAGTAGCTTATACGTACCAGAACTACCTCAAGGTAACTTAAAAAGTTTTTATTGTTGTATAACCTATGAATGTTGTAGTAAAACCATTAAAGAATTATTGTTTTGACTTTCAAAAATGTTGTCATGGTCTAGGAAATTTTTGTTAACTGGCGAAAAGCCCTCAAATGTGAAAAAACTTGTTAATCGAGTTTCGGGCCGTTCCAAATACTGAACTACTGGCAAGTTGATGCACTCTGGGACAAACAGTTCACCAGAAGTGGAAAAGACTAAGTGGTAATTAATAACAATACCTAGATTTCAGTAGTAAATTTTGACGATAGCAGTTTTGACAAAATATTTGAATTAGGTCTGTGCTAAAATTTAATAAAGGAAAAACATATTGACTGAGGAGGAAGTGCACACCAGTCAATTATTCTTCACCCATATTTTTTGTTCATGACTTTATTCAACAGCTTGATGTTAACAAATCTCCTTTATTCAACAGCTTGATGTTAACAAATCTCCTTGGTGGTAAAACAATACCATCAAGGCTATTCCATGACTTATACGTTACATAACCGAACCAGGGGATTTGGTATGTAAAGAAGACACATTAGAAAAGATCTACTATATTGTGTTACTATAATATGGACAACAAAATACTTCGAATTGTTACATTAATTTAACAATATTACATTTCAAATTATTTGACAAAAATTCAGTTTGAATTTTTAGTCGTACATATTTTCTATAGAAGATAGTTTTTTATTAATAAAGATAAGAGCCGTCGCCCCTTACAGTCAAATGGCACAGTTCATTTGGTACTGGATTCAAGTTGTCCGGGTATCCTTGGTCTTTAAGGGACATCTCGCTTCCGTCTCCATTCACTTTAACTTGAAATTAGTCTTTTTCTTTGATCCTTCACAAGCGGGTTGTCTAATATTTTTCAAATTTTATAAGGTATTATGTTTTATTATTTTCAAATATTGCAGGTAATAAAAGGTACATAAAATAAATCTTTCATGTGCAAAACAAGTATCAAATCATCTGTGAAATAAAATATCAAAAATGTTTGAGAGTTACATTTAACAAATAACTTCATAAATGGTGACAAAGCAATCAGGGACATATCTTTACAGGATGGAAATAACCATCATTAATTGTTTTCAAAATGTGGTTTTCTGTCAGTTCCAATGTAGCGTATGACTGAGTTTGCTAAGACAATAATTACAATCAATTTAATGTAAGTAATGTGCATTCGTACCTTTTTCGTAAATTATAATTATGTGCCAAAAAGGTATGATATGGACAAAGTAAGGTTCCGTCATATATAAATCTATTAGAAAAAGACAGCATAATCATATGTTATAATCTTATTGCTTTTGTCCATATACGTATCAACTGCATGCCCGTATCGAGTTTTGATTATCACCGAAAATTTCATTTCTATTTTCCAGAATACTGATAAATTACTTGAATCGGACATGACGTATATACTCTCTCAAGGTCTTGGGTTTTCTGCCAAATTGGTGAGAGGTGCTTACATTGACAAAGAAAAAGTGTTAGCTGATACACATGGTTATCCCTGTCCCATCAATGACTCGTATGAAGATACCTCCGACACATACCATAGATCATTAGACATTATATTGCAAGAAACAAGGAAATCCGGAAAGAAACTTAAAACCATTGTGGCTTCCCATAACGAAAATACTGTTTTGCATGCAGTACAGAGGTATTAAGAATATACTGAGCATACAAACAAGCTTCGATACAAAAAGATAAAATATAATTCGTTTCTTCCTTTCTTTTATTTTTGTTTTTTTTTTGATAAATTAAAGTGTGCCTTTTGCAATATTAGCATATTTATTTATCTCAAATCCTTCTGCAGTAAGAAATCAGAAAATATGTAAGTAGTTTGTAATCAATCAGAAGTATTGATTGTTTGCGTTTAGAGGTACACCATGTGTACAATAATCCAAGCATAAAGATTAAAATTTCACTAAAAATACAGAATTAGAGGGGATCGACAAGATAGATTTCAAGTTAGACTATACAAAATGGCCAATCAGCTGCTGGCATAGTTTAAAGCAGTACTTATATATACAAAGTCATGCTACTTTCATTTTGCATATATATTGACACATCCGTGTTCTGAAACGCTCAAGTGGTCATGGAATAATTCCAATATGACCAATATGAATTTTGATTCAGTGACCCTCCTTGCTTGTGCAAAATACTGAAGCTTCATCCATGATGACATATATTCCCAAGGATCGGACAGGCAAAATTGGTAATAACAAGAGGCCCAAATTGCTCTCATTTGTTTCAGAAAAACTGACCAAAAGGTGTTAAATTGGATTTTTTTTTTATATTTGCTTGTACAATCTTTACTTTTTATTGTAATGAGATAACGTTTTATATAACTTAGTTGCTTGTAAAATCGAAGAGTTTGAGTACCGGTATGTCGATGGAATTGCGGCAGCTTATACTGTTTTTACTTTCATGCAAAAGCTCTGTCCTTAGCTGATTTTGGCTTCACATTTAGATCATATTGGTTATTTGCTCTCTATCAGTTTTTAAACATCTTTGAGTTTATGGTCTTCCAAGCATTTAGATTTTATCTGCACTGAAGAGACATAAGTTGTTGAAATGCGCATATGCAGAATTTTAAATTTACAGTAACTTCGGTATTTAGTAATTTGAGAAACAGATTCCCAAATGTATGGAGTTCATCACAATGTCATGTTATTTCTCAGAGTTGTACTTGTTCAATGGAATACTAGACTTGTATTCTAAACTTCCTTTAACATCTTCTGTCTGGTTGTACAGGGGTATTATAGCTTTGATCCCTTAGGACAATGTGTTTCTTATTTTTTTTATTCAATACTGAAACTAGGTCTGTCCAATATGCCAACCGTATTGAAAGATAGAATATCAATTTAATGCTTGGTCTACATGTGTATTTCTGACTGATACAAAATTAGAAGTAATTATTAGACCTCAGTAGGAGTGTGTATGTTTTAATAAATAAATTTTCGATTGTCTATTCCTTTGATTAAAAAATAATTTTCACCTGATTATATATTGCATATCATTAACTTACATTTGACACAAAAATATAAAATATTTTTGAAAATGTGTCTTGTTGTTATTACAATTACACATTGATTGACACTTTTTAACAAAAGTACAGAAATTGTTTTTTTTTAATTATGCCTCGGATCAAATGTATTTGTATTGTTGAAATTGATAAAAAAAATATATAAATGTCAGCCAAGTATGGTAAATATATGCGTAGCTTGCTACAAGTGCAGTATTTGGCTTAGATGTCATTTATTCCGGCAGTGTATTCCTTCCTTTTGGATGAAATGCACTAGGGTATAATATCCACAACTTCTTTAATACTGACCAAACGGAATGGTGTGTACTGACCGTGACGGAATAAACACCAAGGTAGAAATAGAATAGGTTGTTTATATACACGGAAATTCTACACGCCGGAAAAAAAGTACGCTTACAATTTTACTAAATGTACTTTTTAAATTGACAAGTTCTGATTATCTGTTTTGAATCTTTTAATTTAGGTTTCCTTGTCATGTGTTCTGACGGTTATAATTATATTATATTTTAGATTAAAAGACCTCCAAATAGATCCGAACGATGGGACAGTTGTGTTCGGCCAGGTAGATGGAATGGGAGATCAAATTTCTTATGCTTTAGGTATTCAACTCTGGTATTAAATATGCTACCGTGGAAGTACTTTTATTCGTGAACATCAATTTTCGTGGTTTTTCATAAATATCAATATTTAGTGGGTACTTCGTGGTTTCGAATCTTTGCATTAAAACTCAAGGGAAAAATGCATTTTGTTGGGAACTTAATTTCGTGGTTTTAGCGAACCGCGAAATCTGCGAAAATTGGACCCCGACGAATAATAGTACTTTCACAGTATTTCCACAATGAACATGGTAAATTAAAAGAGGTACCATTAAACACCCACATTGGCCGAAAATTACAATCACAAGCCACAATTTACAAGGGCACTACACAAGAAAAACATGTTTATTATCTGAATTTTTCAGACGTTTTACTATCTTGTGGGTATATGTGAAATATATTACTGAATATACATTATTGTCTATTTTGCGACATTAGATCAAATGTGGAATTTGTTTTTGTTGATTCCATGTCTAGTAATTTCAACAATCGGTGCAGATAATTTCAAAATGGTTATGGAGATCATTTAGAAATAGCCTGAAAGTGTCTAAAGCAAAAATGAGCAAGAATTTAATTGTTTTAAAAAATTCCATTAAATGAAAATGTTAATAGTCAAAATATGTTTTAAGGAATATAACTAATTGCATGAAAGTCGTGTGAAGGTGGACCCATATTATAAGATTGATTGATTGATTGAATATTGTTTAACGTCTACTGAGGAATATTTCAGCTATATCAAGACGAGAACAAATTTGTTAATAAATAATCACTTTGGGGTATGGAAAAGGTTATGGGGTTGATAATTCTGACTGCCACTGGAAAAGTAGGGTGAAATCGAAAGGGGCGGGGAATTAAGTCTTGTAGCCGATCACCTACTGACCACTCAAAAAGAGCTTGCTATAAGGGTTCTTTAACGTGCAGGAAGCGTGGCATTTCTTCCAACACGTGGACCTGAGTTTACATCCCATCCGAAAGATGGGTTGTGTATTTATTAACCCCGCACAACCACGGAATGAGTCCTATTTCTATACCCGGGGTTCCTTCCGGGTCAGCCCAGTTTAGGAGGGGTCATACCCCGCAAGCCGGAGATACTAGGCCCTATTTCTATACCCCGGGGTTCACTCGGGGGATGCATATCATAAGAAGCATGAGTTTTACACAAAAATGTAGGTAAAAAACAGAATCATGAATATTACAAAACTCAAACATCGTTCATGTAAAATTGCCTTTGGTGTAATTAAGCAACATGTTCGTAAGAACTGATAGAACGTATAAATGATTTACGTGTAGTTCTTTCCCACTTTGTTTTGTCAGTAATTTACCTTATTTTTCAAAATGGAAGGTTGTCAATTGTTTTGTACCCATTGGTATACCACACTTACCTTTCAAAATAATAAGACTGCAAGTGTAGTGTAAAAACGGGGATAACGGGAAGCATCGACAATGGCTGAAAATTACAATTACATGCCAAAATCTGCCAGGGAACCACACAGGAAAAACACAAACAAGACAAAAAACAAACGTAAACAACGAAAGGAACTCGAGACAGCCAGACTTGGTACCGGCACTAGCAAAAGCCAGGGGTAGGGTTAAACCGGTTTATGGGTACCCAAACTTCCCCTTTATCTGTTTCTTGTCCCTATAGTAAAATAATCATACGAATGAAACCCAACACAGGTAGACCACTAACTCCATGACAACAATCTTGAAAGGAAAGAGAATGACAATACGTAATTTTGAGTGATGGGTCAAACGGTGTTCGCCTCTGAACTACCGGCTAGCTCAAGGTGCCTAGTCTACTAAAAACACTGTTGCACTACGTGTACCTTTTGTAGTACATTTTTTCATCTATATTGAATAATATTGTTCATTTTGAAGAAAAACTTAGACATTGTTAATGTTTTTACAATACAGGACTGCTTCTTGAAATCTTAAATAAACTGTTAACACTCGCAAAGGGATGTAAAGCAAGAAGGTATGGATAAAGATTTAATTGAAACTTGTGTGGATAGCAAGTTAAACTATATATTTGCAGATTTAAGTTGAAATATTTAGCAATAACAAAAATACAAATCAAACACAAAATGTCAACTTGAAATATAAAATGCTTAAAAATGAATTTAAAATGGCCTTGCACCAAGGACAGAAGAAGAAATAAAGAAATAATGCCCGACAGACTTGAAAACCAGTAATCGCGTTTCAAAGCAATGAAGTTTTGGTTGCACGAATACCGCTTTTTTATAGAATGATTAAGTTGTTTTTATGGTGTAAAACACATATCTTTATGTTTGTCCTTTTGTTATTTCTACATTTCTTTATTTTTGGCTTTTGGATTTTCGAAATTTCAAGTTTGCCTTGTTAGTTCAGTATTTGTTCACTAGAGTAACATATAAATTCTTTATTTCAGCTTTTTCTCTGTACAAAGCAATGATTTGATTAGTCTTAAGTATGGAAATACTTCTATTTATTGTACTTTATACATTTTTTTCTCTAACCTGACCCGAAGAGCCAGGTGAGCTATTGCCATCACTTGGCGTCCGTAGTTCGTCCATCCGTCCATCGTAAACTTTTTCAGAAATCTTCTCCTCTGAAACCGCTGAACCAATTTTAACCAAACTTACCTGAATCATTACCAGGGTATCCTGTTTCAAAATTGTTTCAAAATTATGTCCGTTGAGTCCGAGGACGAAACAACATGGCTGCCGTTACTAAGAATAGCACGTTGGGGTAAATTGCTGTTTTTTGGCAAATAACTCAAAAATCGTTACAGATATCGAAAATCTGACAGTGGTAAAAGTGATCAGCATGACAAGATCTACCTACCCTGCGATTTTGAAGAAAATCTTATTAACCGTATTGGAGTCCTTCATTGCCCTTTTCCCGAATTTTTTTTCAAAATTTTACTATTTTTTAAAAATTTTTATCAAAGAAACTATAACAGATAGCGGTCAACATTAAATTGCAAAAATATTCAGCATATTTCACGAAAGGATAAGGAGTAAATGAACATGAGACCATTACACATATGTTAACTCCAACTGCAATAATTTTAATGAGCTGTATGGCCATTTCGGAAATTTGTTCCTCATCAGCAGCCCTAGAACTCAAACAAAGGAAATACATAGTTTCAATAAATGTTTAAAATGCATAAAACCAAACGAAATCAAGATCTTCTCACTTGGAAATTTTGAAGAAAATCTGAATACAGATATGGGAGTTGTTGCCCTTTATTGGACAAATTTTCGTAATTTTATACATTTTGCCTTATATTTCAAAAACAATTTGAAAAAGAGGTTGGGCTTTTTTGAGGTGTCATTAACTTAAAAATAAAATATATTGTTGTTAAAATTAAAAACGGGAGGTAATAAATTTAATTTGAAGAAGTACTCAATATTTCTAAAAGACTGTTGCTATGTCAAGTTAAAATAAAATCCTAGATGAAAAAAAAATACATTTGTGCATTCTGATTTTTTGTAAATTTCCTGAAACTCAAAGAATAATTATGGATTTTAACAATATGAATTGCCCAGATAATAAGGGGAATCCATGTCCATTTTTTTGTAATGGATGGTGGAGTTTTCAGTTTCCATGGAAACCAAACCAGAACACTGAATCTTTGAAAAAATGTGTTCTGCTACATATTTTTCTTCACAATTTCAGAAATATGTATAAACTAGATTATAAGGGTAATCCCTGCCAAATTTGTTTTTTTGAAAACGGGATTGGAATGCTTTGATTACAGCAATACATATTACTTGGATTATAATGGGAATCCGTGCCCCATTTTTTTAAATGGTGGTCTTAAATTGGTTGTAATGGGTAGTGGAGTTTTCAGTTCCCATGTAAGCCAAACCAGAACACTGAATCTTTGAAAAAAAGGTGTTCTGCTTCATATTTTTCTTCACAATTTCAGAAATATGTAAAGACTAGATTATAAGAGGAACTTTTGTCAAAATTTTGTTTAAAACGGGGACTTTGAATGATTTGTTTTTAGCAGTATGTATAACCTGGATTATAAGGGGAACCCCTGCCAATTTTTTTTTTTTTTTTTTTTTTTTGAATGGTAGTCTGAAATGGGTTGTAATGGATATTTGAGCTTTAAATTACCATGGAAACCACTGAATCTACTTGCCCAATCGGAACCATACTTGGTGACAACTTTCCATAGTTAGTTCTCGTTGAAAATGTGTCTGGTTAGTCTGCATCTAAGATGGTCGCCAGCAGGGGACAAGTTTAACATTGGACCCTATGGGGAAAACATTCAAAGACCTTCTCTGAAACTATTTGGTCAGTTGGAATCAAACTTGGTCACAATAGACCTGTCGTGGTCTTCGAAAAATATGCCTGACAAGTCTGCAACCTCATCCAAGATGGCCGCCAGGAGGACCATAGTTTAACATTGGACCCTATGGGGAAAACATGTTCAAAGTTCTTCTCCTTAACACTGAGGTAATTTGGGCTGCGGTTTATGTCAGCCATGGACCAGGTAAACTATACAGGCTCTTGAAGGCCTCTTATGTTTGCATTTTTATGTGAATCTAGATGAAGTTGGGATATGTTTGTCTTACAAAAGACTCAGAATGTACAATTTTTGTTCAAGCCTGGGTAAGATTATCGGGCAGTATTCAGTTTTAGTCAGATTGGACTCGTTGGGTGTCTTATAAGAAGCATGAGACGCATATTCTACCATTACATCTGATCCCACCCATTGATTTTGTTGAGTTTGTGTTGTTAGTCTTTGTATGTGTGCGTGTCTTCATGACGAGTTCCGAGGTTGTCATTGTCCTTTGATAATTCGTTTTAGACTGACAGTTAAGTTCTCACTTACTTATGTACGTCAGGAAAGGTTTGTTCGGGAGCATATATAAATTGATCCAAGTCTAATATACTTGCAGTAAAGTATCTGGTCTACATCAAGTAAGGGTTTTCTTATAGCATAAATATTTGGTGTAATTCATAATAGATTGACAGTAAAATATATATTTCCTGTATTGTATCAAGTCGAGAAAGGTTTTTCTGGCTGTCAATTGTCATTTAAGTCAGGATATACAGTATAAATGTATGGTAGCAGTTAGGATAGACTTATCTTACGGTTATAATGTTTGACCATGGTTACACGGTGTATGTGGTACGGTTTTATTTAGTGAATGCTGTTGTAAAATAAAATCTGCCGACATTAAAGCATTTGTCGAAAAATAACATCTTCTTGTTTCGAAGTCTCTGTAGCATATGTTGTCTTCATTTCCCTTTTTAATAGTTTGTATCGGGAAATTATTGTATTTATCAGAATGCAAAATTAATCTTTGTTTATTTGAAGAAATTCATTTATTTAATATGAAAGCAGGATTGAAACGAAAAAATAGTGTGTAATCTACAACACTTATTGCAATGTAATTACATTAATATCTGTTTTCTTGTGTATTTCGATGAAAAGATGATATATTAGTAAAAAATGAAAAATTGATGACACAAACTACAATTCTATCAGATATCTAAGGTAGTACATTGAGTAAATTCATTTTGTAGGAATGAGTAAATTCATTTTGTAGGAATAAAAATACCAAAACAATGCATATTTCAAATCATCAAATATTATACGATAATGAAACCTTTTGGAGACCAAAATTAGGTGTAAAAAAGCAGCAAAGTAATGTTGAACGACTGATTACCCGAGTTCAATGTTATCTTTTGCGCTCTATTAAACCCCATACTCATAGAGTATAGAAGCCATAATTGTTTTATTATATTTGGTTGACATGACTCATGTCCATGATGACAGCCTCACTATATCTAATAGGGTGCATTCGGGGTGTAGTCCGGACATTTGGGGTAATTCCCTAGATATAGGTAGGAAAGGGTGTGCTTCCCAAAAGAGTCAGTTTTTTTCAGGTTCAAAATTAATGAAAAGGTTAAGAAATATCTGAAGAAATATTCTACTTTAGACACACTTTTATTATTCTTTTTAATGGTAAAGAACAAAATAATTTGATAAAACAAAGTTTGAAAAAACAAAAATAATAATACACATGTACAAGAAATCGATAAATTGACTTCTTTTTGTAAAAGCATTGGTACTTTGTTGATGTCTGTGGTGCATTTAGATGTGCTAATCGACTTAGTTGGCGTTTTTTGCATATATTTTTTTATATATTTCAAACGTGAAAAATTACCTCCCTTTGACGTTTAGATTTGATCTGCACTGAAGAGACATAAGTTGTCAAAATGCGCATATACAGAATCAAAACTCACAGTAACTTCGGTATTTAGTTATTTGTTACCACTTGGTCGATGCCTCTGCTGGTGGACTGTTAGTCCCCGAGGGTATTCACCAGCCCAGTAGTCAGTACTTCGGTCCTGACCCGAAAGCCAATTCAATTTGAACCTTACAATATCTAATTTTTGTAAATTTTGTTAAAACTAAGGAGTATTTCCCTCATGCAAAGCTCTGTCCTTAGCTGATTTTGGCTTTCTATTTAGATTATATTTGGTAATTTGTTCTCTATCAGTTTTTAAAAATCTTTGACTTAATGGTCTTCCAAACGTTTAGATTTTATCTGCACTGAAGAGACATAAGTTGTCGAAATGCGCATATGCAGAATCAAAACTCACAGTAACTTCGGTATTTAGTTATTTGAATATAACTTGCCTTTTTGTGCTGCACATCCTGACCTACCAATATCTAGGAAGTTACTTACCCTTCTTAAATCCTGTACCAAGGGAGGACACACTACGGTTCGGTTTTGTACTTGCTTTTTATTTTAGTCCGATGTTTTTCAGTGCTTGACAATTCTCTTAGGTAATTTTGTTATTATCTCAAATTTGTATTCGGGCAGTTGCAGTTCAATATAAAAAAATAAGTTATATTCAAAGGGAGGTAATTTAAACTATTTTACGATTCAGTTTGTGAATGAAAATATGGAGTACATTTATTTCTAATCATATAAATTCAATTTTTTACACATATTTTTTCAGATTTGTTTCATTGATAAAATTTAACATTTCACGTTATATTTATGATTACCAATTACTCTGAAAAAAAAATTCTTCCCAAAAACTAATTACTAATTAGAGTCGTTTGAGTTCCCGTTCCGATGTATCTTTTCGGTGTAAACAAAAAACAAAACATTTCAATACGAAACCCGAAAGATATTTAACAGCCGATAGAGGACAAATAATTCAGAAAGACAAAATCAAAAAAAAAATGAATAGTTTTTATTCGCTTCGGAAATATAATAGCTGCGACAATCAACTACAAAATGCTTCATCATAGAACCCATGCGAATTAAAAACTGAAATCAAATCCAAACGTAAATATAAAAGAAATTTCGATAAGTAATATTTTTCGCTTGCAAAATAAAAAAGCGAAAAATCCCCATCGTGACGAAAATTTTGATTCAAAAAGAGAAAAATCATGCAAAGTAAAAATGGAAATCAGACGATCGAAGCTTTGTCCTAGAAGAAAATTCGAAGGAATCTATAACCCCTTTTTAATACTGCAATTTAGATATAACAGAACAGTTGGGTTACTCATTGTTTTGTAAATAGTATTTTAAAGAAGTTTTCATCAGTGTTTTGAAACATTGCTTAACTGTTGCTTCACAACCACCAAGAAATCTAGTAATGGTCTCTTTCAATATCGAAACATACAATATGATGACGGTAACAGACTGTTCATGGTTTTTAATTTGAAAGTCCAATTCTATATTTACTGATTTAATATTTTTGTTTGTTTTTTTTACAGGTAGATCGGGGTATCCGGTTTATAAATCGATACCTTACGGTAGTATTGATGACACCCTACCATACCTTTTGAGAAGATTGCTGGAGAATCGCTCTGTTCTGAACGGTGTAAGGAGAGAACGGGATTTGTTACGTTCTACATTGAGACACAGAGTCAAACAGAAAATCTGGCCAGGCTGATGATCATTTGAATCGTTAAATCTATTTTAGACAAGTAGAGATCACGGATATAAGCCTTCAAAAAATAGATTGCAATATACCCATTTTGATATATATATTTTAATTCATTACATAAACCTCCGTCACAGTATAAAATGTAATTGAAAGCAGGTAATGGGTAAAAACGTTTGCTCGATTACACATGTGAAATAGTTTTTTTTCAGATTTTTGTATTCATGGAGTAATAAACATCTTCAACTTAAAGTAGTTCGGGGGACTAAAAACAAAACGATATAGTCTTATTATTTTTCTATGACTGATAGTTTATCTAATTTACTTCAAAATTTTATTAAAAAATCAAGAAGTCGCCGATCTTTTTTTCCTGGAGAAGTTTAGAAAATAGCGAGATTATAGCCTTTTTAATATAGTCTATATAGGGAGAAAATACAATTTTAGAATTTTTTATATGAAACGAAGGATAGATTTTGATGAAAATTTAGTATAAAGTATGTTAAAAACTCTTTGGAAAATAAAATAAAAAATAGGGGTCACCTATCATATTTTTGTTAGAATCATGAAAATGTGAATTTCCCCTTAATAT
Source organism: Modiolus philippinarum (assembly GCA_002080025.1). Lineage (NCBI taxonomy): Eukaryota > Metazoa > Mollusca > Bivalvia > Mytilida > Modiolidae > Modiolus > Modiolus philippinarum. The sequence continues at coordinate 171,778 of MJUU01056138.1, forward strand.
TTCTTTAGAATTATCTCCCCTTAATAAAACGAGATTTTTTTTTCAACAAGTGACATATTTTGTAGCTGAGTATAGATGATGTTTATTCCTTTTTATTTAATATCAAACTATTCAAGATAATTTTTACAATATTTTAGTGGTAAATCAAATTTTCATCAGATGGATGCGCAAGTAAAGACACTCGAACCACTTTAATTTCATTCCTCTTATTTACTCAATCTATGAATTGGTCACCATAATTTGGCTATGAAAAATGACAAATGTCGGCAAAAACATTCATGGACGTGTTTCGTCTTAGACTTGGTATGAGTTGTGCAGCCTGGTGAGTTATTTGTTCATTAGTGACAATAATATGGAGAACAATGATGAACATGTTATTTCTATAACTATTTAAAAATCTGAAATTTGCTACTTTAACATGTAGTCATATCTTTCAGCTTCATACGAACTGACGTATATAATACACAGTAGACTTGCATATAATTGTTTAGTGAATAAATTCATTATATTCTGGTGTGTGTTCAGATCGTGAATTATTTTGATTTCGCACCACCACCTGACATAATTTCTTTCCTCGAACTAATGTTTGTGATATATTCCATGCCTGGTTCTGGAGTTCTAAATAATGGTAACAGTATTTCAGGATTAATGTCTTTTAAGCACACCTTACTAACTGATAATTCTTGTCTACGTTTCGGAGTAGGACTTTGTGATCTAAACAATGACTTTAAATCTATTTTGTTGCGTTCAGCAATAGCTTCAATTGCTTCTAAGTCTGTATTGGCTTGATCTAATTCGGGCATTGAAGCAGTTTCAGTCCGACGATGTCCACTAGTTAAATCCACATGTAACAGACTAGGTCTTATAATTGGGGGAAGTCTTCTCGGAGTAGAATGCGGAACAAGCTGTAACCGTCTGTCTTGAGCGTTATGTGGACGGGAAGGAAATGGTTTTGGTCGGAATGTGATCACATTTTGTTTCATTTTGTTCATTGTAGGATGTTTTCTGTCGGTTCGCCTTCCTTTTAAATGGCGTTCCCTTTCAACAGAAACCATCATCACATGCTCGTCTTTGTTTTGTATGCCTTGTCTTAAATTTTTAAGCTTTGACAAATATTCTTGTTGTTTTCGACTGACTTCTTGGTACTGTTCTAACCATTCTGGTACCCTTGATCTCATTTTCTGAAAAGGAGACAAAGAATCTTATTAAGCGATAGATTGTTAAAGTAATATCAATGAGACTCAACAACTTGGCTATTCTTGCAGTTACAAATATAAGTAACATATTCCTAAGTTTGATTAATGGCAAATTTAATTATCTCAGTCATCATAAATATTAAATATTATACTCTGTTATGGGCGAAAAATCCTTCTCTAAATCTTTTGCTCCTTCAGTAAAAATACATTCTTTCATAGAGGTCAAACTGACAAATAATCCTTTTACTGCAGCAAAGTAATTATCTTCAATACATTGAGCTTAATACAGAAAGCCAATATACAAAAACACTGTGTGACAAACATGGACTTTGTAAAATACACCTTGTATAATAGCAACATTTACAATATAAAATAATCTTTTCACTCAGTATACAAATGTTTGCTTTTTGAAAAAGAGGGGAATATTAGAATTTTTAAATGAATAAACTATGGTTCTAATGTAGAATTTAAATAAATAGGTGGTCTTGAGTCCTTCAGAAAATTCAACAAATTAGAATCAAATATTTTTTTGAAATCCAATGACAACGATTGTTCTTATCGAAACAAATTATAAAAGTATTGTTGCTAGATATAGTGGTCTCTGATATTTAAAAAAAAATCACATTTGAATCACATTTTGGATTCTTAGTATTCAGAATTTTTCAACTAATCACTTGAAAAAATAAAAGATAGTATGCTAGAATGTAAAAAACAACATAAGTCTTTGACATTTACAAGAAATTTACCACAGTTGGTACCGTTATCATAATTAACACCATATTTCACACATACAAAGTATATGGATGTTATTGGATGTGGTTTGTTTCCATTGATTTATTCACTTTTTTACCTTTTTGGGGTCATTTAGGGCTTGCTATATAGTGTGAGGTTCCTCACTGTGTTGAAGACCGTACGATGACCCCTAGATGCTTTGTTTTGGGCGTTTTAACCTGGATATGGGATGTTGTCTCCTTAACATTTACCCCATTTCTTTTCTTTTTCATATATGCAACAACAAAATGAAATCCATAAATCTATCAAATGTAGGAGTTCGCGTCGCATACCACATGTGTCAAAATGGAATGTTCTGCGTCATGATTGTCTTTAGACCAGTATAAAAATTCAGAAAGTTTATTGCGCATCTACAGCATATATGAAACAATTCTATAACATAATTCCAAAATTGGAGATGTTCGTGCAAGAAACTGTGACGGATAGAGAACTGAAAGCTGAGGCCAACGACACTTTCCTTGAACTTTAATTCCAAAGTGAGAGGATAGAAATTACAAAAAAAAACACTGAATAAATTAACTCGAAATGTAAATATGTGATAAATACGTAAACAAACCATGCTCTATGAACTAGGTGTTTGGAGCTAAAGGTCTTCGAACTATATTTCATACTGCATGGCTTATCCCATAACACTTACTGAGACTCCTTCACAGATAATTAAACATTCGGAATACAGTTAAATAGTATGAATAACACAACATAAATATAATTGCTTTGTAAATATTGATCCACTTATTTCCATAATGACTTTTATAAATTAAGAATGGCGTTAAAATTAAATAATTTCCTGGTGAATAGATATTAAGTGTCTTTCAAAATGCGTTCTCGTCTTGAAGAATAAAAGAAACACATTTACTAAAGTTTAGAAATTAAGAGGTGGAGGTCATATTTAATGCAGATATGCAAGTTTGTAGGGTCAAATAAATTTGATGAAATATTTTCTTTTGAGAAAATGGAAAAACATGCTTGTATTCATAAAATTTTAAGCTGTATACTAGTATGTGTATCTTAAAGTATGATGATGTCCAATTTTTACACACCTGACTTGCATATATTAATATATCTCTCCTTTGATACGAATGGCAAATAGTAACATGTTTATTAATAAGGCATGCAATTAAGTGTATATATTTCATCAAAATGTATGTAAACTTAAGAAATCAGATGAACATATTTTTCTATATGAATCTATAGAGGCAAAAACCTTAATGTTACTAGATAAGAAAGGCTATGACATTGTTATTGCATTTTAAGAAGGATATGACATTGTAATTACATTTTGGCAAACGAACTGTCATTCCATTTCAACAAGGGCCATGTCACTGCCATTATATTTTAACAAAGGTCATACAATTTTTATAACAATTTAACAAAGGCTATGACATTGTCATTACTTTTCAACGCTATGATACTATTATTACATTCTGACAAAAACATGAAGTACTTACAATATCACAATGAGACTGCTTTCATTATCATTATCCTTATCTTATGCTGATTCAAAGGTTTTGAAAAAATGATACACCCTAAGAAAGTTCTTCTTTTATGCGTCGCTGGTATAAAAGTTATTTTACCTTCTTAAAAATAAAGCATTTTAACATTACCAATGACTTTGAAACAGGAAAGAGAAAAGAGAAGTTTGGGTACCGATAAACAGGTTAAACCCTACTGCTAGCTCTTGCTAGTGCCGGTACCAAGTCCGGCTATCCCAAGTTTCTATCGTTGTCTATGTTTATTCTTTTTTCATTTTATTGTTTTTCTTGTGAAGTTTCCTTGAATGGGATTGTAATTTTCGGCCATTGTACGTGTTTCCTGTTATCTTTTCTACATTAATAATTTCATCGGGTGAAAATTATCCTAGCTATTCAATTATGCACTTGTGGTCTTTTTAACCCTTGTTGATGTTCATTGTATTTTATGAGGTGTTGGTCTATTTATTTAGGATTTCTTAAGGGCCTAGTCAATTTAGTTACCGCTTCTAGATACCGGGTCCTTTATGGAAATGTGAACCAAGTTCGATCACAACCTAAATTGCAGTTTCCAAATGACATTTATTCAAGTAAAAATGAGGGTCTAGTTGGAACTATTCTTTACCGAATGAAATCTAAATTTTTTTAAATCCGTTTATCTCGGATTGTTAATTATCGCTATTTGCAAAGGTATATTTTATAATCAATAAAGATTGATAAGTGGGTATTATTGGTTAAGAAAATTTAGAACGTATAACAAAATGTGTTTAAATGAGGTGAACATAAAACAAAATTTATCGGATTAATTAAGATTAATAAACTGTTCTAAATAACTAATACTGATAGTGTAAAATGTTTATGGATCTGCACTATTTTAAACATTTTTATTCTAGTCAAATAAGAACAAAGTTAAATGTAAAAAAAAATGGATAACGGGAAACACCTACAATTGCTGAAAATTATAATTACATGCCACAATCTGCTAGGGAACTACACAGGAGAAACACGAATAAGACAAAAGACAAACGTAGACAACGATAGGAACTCGGGACAGCCGGACTTGGTACCGGCAGTAGCAAAAGCCAGCGGCAGGGTTAAACCAGTTTATGGGTACCCAAACCTCTCCTTTATCTGTCTCGTTTCCCTATAGTATAAAAAACATAAATAAATTAAGACAAAAATAAAAATAACACGATAGAAAACAAACGCAAATGTATGAAATAAAACCCTTGTTTTCATTGTTGTTGAGTTGTCTCAGCATGATATAGACGTTAAAATAAAATAAAATGTCTGTTTTTTTTTCACCACGTATTCACTATTTCTCTGGAAACCAAAATCATCAGAATGAAAATTCTAATGCAACATTTATATAACGAAGGTTTTGATTGGTCAAAACTGACCGTCAATTCCACCATCTACATACCTGGGACAAAATAGGTTCCCTGTTTAGTCTGGTTCCTAAATACTGTTACAAATTCACGAGTTAAAAATAGAACATGAAATTGATTTGTTGCATTAGNATTATTTGAATACCCGAGGGCGTCAATCTTGATTTGACGGTCAAAATATCCGTTTACAGGCTCCGCTACGCGTCGCCTTTAAACTGCATTTTGACCGTCAAATCTACGATTGACGCCCTCGGGTATTCAAATAATGTACTGTTATTGCTTAAATGTATATCCTTTATTGTGAATAGGACTTAGGTACAAGGTGTCTGTCAATCAAACATCGATGTTGGATGTGGATTTTTAACAACACTAGTTAGTATTAGTATACTAGTTATAGCAGTATTCACTGAACTTTCTGCACTAAATTATTTCCTCTGATAGATGTCTGTCAAATATCCATTACTTTGGTGCTGGTGCTTGCCCAAAAAAAAGTGAACATGAAACATCTACACTTCTAATGCATAACAAAACGTATTGAATGGTATTTCTTATCCGTTCCTCTGTTATCTTGAGTTTTGATTCAATCTGTGCTATTACTGACGAGATGACCATTCTGTTAATTTTTTGTTCCATATTTTCCATACATTCTAAGAAAATACCGAAGGAACAAGGCACAAGATTACATAAATCAAAGTCCAGAGACAAGGCAAAAGCAAGAACACAAGAGGACGGAAAACCGAAGACACTGCATGCCCACAAAACACACAACCACTGGTGGACTGATAGTCCTCGAGGGTTCTCACCAACCCAATAGCCAGTACTTCGGTGCTGGCCCGAAAACCGATTTTATTTTAAAACTTACAATATCTAAATTGAAGCAAATTTTGTATAAAACTAAGGAGTATCTCCCTCTTGCATAATATTTCGGTATAAGGAATTCCAAATGTTTTGATTTGATTTGCACTGAAAAGATACAAGCTGTCGAAATGCGCATCTGCAGAAATAAAATTTACAGTAAGTTCGGTGTTTTGTTGTACATCACTTAAAACTAAAGTACTAACAGTGTGAACTCTAAAAAAACAGAGACTGACATCAGGTGCTCCGGAAGAGTAAGCTTGTCATGCTCTGTATACAGCACCCGTCACACTGTCAACGGGTCAATCCAGTGTAAAGTCAAAATCGGTAATGTCGAATCCAGGAAGACGTTAATCTGGCTGAAAATGTCCATTTTCATTCGTGACGCCGACATTTCATATCTATCTATGATGTAGTGAACTGTATATCCATTTTTCTCTAATTTCTAGCAAATTTAACCAACGCCTGACCGATCAATCTCCGGAGCAGAGGTCCTTTCCGCTCCGTAATTCTACCGGAAATACTCCACTGGAAAGTACATCTGCCATCAGCCGTGTTTACTTTTGCAATATCTTGCAAAAAATGTAAATCCGCGGCGGACTGATACAAAATTCTTTACATTAAAAAGAAACTGTGTATTTCACATTATTTTCAGTTATTTATCACAAAAAAATAACATTAGATACTTTGTTTATGATTTATGATGTGATTTGCTCGATCAAAGTATGCGCACTATATTATATCAAAATGGAGGACAAAATCAGAAGGTCATATTGCCGAGTGTGCGAGCCTATGCCCTTGCTTGGAAGTTGCTGACCGATGTGATAAAAATATTTCAGAACAACTTGCGTGGAATTTCCCGCCAAATCTATTCGGAACATAATCCTCGTTGTTTTACATTATGTCATTAGAGAAACATTTTCTACAACTTAAACACGTTAATTATGAAATTTCTCACATCTTGTTAAATAAATTTTCAAATGTTTAAAAACTCGGCAAGCCTCGTTTTCAAACATTTGCAAAATTTATTGGCCGGGTTGCACGGAGTGCAAATCCGGTTTATAGTATGGTGAATGTCGGGCGGGCGGGCGGATGGGTGGGCGGGTGGTCGGGCGGGCGGGCGGGGAAAATGGGATACTGATTTTGTGAAATCAACTCCTCCTACAGTTTTCAACCTACA